>JBBPOJ010001848.1:0-11127 GCA_038091395.1 Leccinum rimulosum
CTCGTTTCCGCTCTGGCCCTCTCTTCCTTACGCCCTTCCTTACGCCCTGCCCTCTCGCCCTTACACCCTCACCCCCTCGTTGCTGCTCGACCGTCTGCGAGCGCCGCGCGCTCACTCCCTGTCGGCCAGTTTGCCGCGTAGACGGCCGTGGCGTTCGCGTGTCCTGAGCTACATCGCTGCACACCTTTCATGGTGCCCCCTCACCCCCCGCCCCCAACCTGGCCCCGGTCTCCGCCTTTCGACACCCACGAGACACACGGTTCTAAATTTGCACCACTTGGCGATCGTAACCTTCCCGTAGCCCTGATCGGTTGATGCGTGTCTTGGACACGATTGGGGCGGATTGGAGCGTGTGACCCGGAGCCATTCGGCGTCACGATGAGCCGTGGTGAGGTTGTCGCGCGTGAGTGTGGTGCATGTGGATGGTCGTCGTCGCCCACGCCCGTTTGAATGCAACTCTGATACCGCCTTCGTCGACCCACAACTCGGCTGCCCAGCAGGTACGACCTGCCACACATGTGGCGCCGGGTGCGTTTCCTTAGCCTTGTCGCCGACGTACACACTCGTACGGGCCACTTCTCGAACGACCGTCCACAACCCCTCCATCCCCGCCGCCGGCCCATCCGTCGTGCTCGCGCCAACATGTAGCACTGTTCCGCCCGTTGTGGAGATGGCGGTGGGGCTTCTTTGTCTGTAGGTCGCTCGTCCTCTGAGATGGGCTGAATTATCCGTCTCCTGGCAAGCATCGCGCAGCCTTCTTAGTACCCGTGCATGCCTGTCACACCGCACGACCTGGACCCCGTCATCGCGCCAATGCTGTTTCATATATGATCTACTTTGCCTTTTTTTCACTCTCCACTGTTCATGTTCGCCATGTGACTTAGTATAAACATACACACCATGTCTTGCCAGGACTTGTAGCGCGTACTAGAGGTTGGTTTTGTTGTGATGCTTAAAAACCCGTGGGTGTCGGGCAGCACGTCAGATGACGGCAAGGTTGCGAGTCGGTCACGGCCGGTCGCAATCGGTTGTTCGATTTACCCCCTCGCATGCGGTGCTGCCACTTCGAAAATCGGTCGACCGATTTCCCCCTTCGCATGGCGGTGCTGGTAACCGGTCAGTTTAAGTAACTTCTGCTCCCACGCCGCCGTAAGTTGACTTTGTTCCGCTCTCAGGTCGATGTTCTCAGCCAATAAACAGCCGGGCCTGAGGCCTGATCGCCGGCCAGGCCGCCTCCGACGGGGTCGAATCCTCGCGTATTTGACGTCGAATCCCAGAAGGTCTTCTATGTTGTCTCCCGAGGTGCTCGCCTATGGACCTGCCAACTAAGTTTTGATCTCCTGGATCAATGTAGCCGTCTTCCTTGGCCAATCACCTACCTAAGCTTGGAATCCCGCTGGGTTCAAGTGGTGTCCGCAATTCTCCACGGGAGTATTACCACCCAACGGGCTTTCGGGTAGCCAAGGCAGGGTATCGGGAAGATGACCGTATCAGAGGTGCCTACGTCTACAACGGAACGTATGCCGCATCAGCTAACGGTCGTGCTGGGTGTTACGGAACAAGTGCTGGGCGGCCCGTTCATTTCAGCCGGGTGACTGGGTTTCTTGCGCTTGTTTACAGCCAATACCATTTTCTTTCCTGGTCGTCCTCTATCTCATCCCCCGCACCTTCCGTTGACCCACATGTCCACCCGCTCTCGATGCCGAATAATGATGGACTATGTCCTAGTCCCTACTCTTGAGCCGCTTGCCCAATCTAGCTACTCTTCCTCCTTACCCTCAGACGAGTCAGACCTGGTCGCGACACATACTTTTTCAAGAAATTCTTCAGATTTGATCCACTTCCAGGAGGAGGGTTCATCCGCAGGCGCGTTCATCCCGGGTCAGCCACTTCAAGTTAGTAGCCCTCTTGCCGTTGAAGACTGCGCCGAGCCGGTTTCCCGACACCCGTCTTCCCCTAGAAGAAGCCCTCTCATCTCAGCTGAGGACACCATCGCGCCGACTCCCCTACTGGTCAAGTCTTGGTCCCAGACAACTGCATTTCCTTCTCCCCATGTGCCTGCCACTGATGTCGAATCAGAAGGCAGTCTGTTTGAAGATTCAGATTGCTCTGTATCCGACGGGGATGGGGAGGATTCGGTGGTAGCATCCTCTTCGTCAGCGAAGAAGCGACCCTGGAACAGTCGAGACGCTGTGCAACCCCCCCCACGGAAGCAAATTCGGTGGCAAGCCACTAGGGGAAGCAACGGTTATCCAGCTAAGGCGTGTATTCCCTCCCCTGCTTCCTTTCTGGGTCCCAGCGGCTCCGTACCTCACTGCCAGGAGAAAATTCACATCGATCCCACTAAAGCTTGTCCATCAACTCCCATCACCCAGTGCCCGATTCTCCATAAGCTGCACATGTACTTCGGCCCCTATGGTTTTGTTTGCGAAAAATGCGGCCAGATATACCCCCCTGGACATCTCCGCCATCACATACTCTCTAAAAAGCATGCGGGGGACCTGGGTATCGCGTTCAATGGGCCACGAAAGTCGGAGGTATATGACGCAATTTTAAACCACCTGTTCACAGCGCATGGCATTCCAAAAGAAGTGGTTTCCTTCGATCTCCCAGAAACCGTTCCCGACGTTATTCCTGGATTGACGACGACGTGCTGCTACAAATGCCCTGCCTGCCCTACCCCTCGATGGTTTATCTGGAAATCATTCACTGGCCACTATAACCACGCTCACAAGGACATGGAATGCCCGAGTAAGCAGTCGATGGCACCTCGTTACATCATGAGACCCTATAGGCTGGGTGTGCGTGATGGACTTGGAGGCCGTTCAGATCTGAGCAACACAGTTCTTCTTCTTCCTGAGGACTGGGTTCCTACCGATGCGACTTCGCAATCCGGTCGGGCCTCAATCCCGTCTGCTCAACCATTTTTACCGGTTAGCGCTCCCCATTTGGTGGCGATTGGATGGCCCGACTACCTGAAAAGTCTGGGGAGTGCCGATATCCGCTGGTTAATGGAGTTGGTGGGGACGCCCACTGAGAAGGATCTCGCATCTTTCCCTCCTAGGCGTGCTGCTCTGGAGAGGATGTTAGGCGCAGTTGACAAGTTCTTGGTCCGGTATCTCAGGGATGCCAATAATTTCCTCGCAAGTTGCCACCCATCTGTTAGAAAGGCGATCACTTCTGGGTAAATGTCCCATATTATGGCTTAGTAACTCACCGGAGCTCACGGGCTTCCTTCAGGACAAAGGCTCATTTCCGGCAACTGGGGCCGAAAACATATATGGGATATCGCTTGGTGATGACTAAAACCCTCCGGTTCCTACTCCGTTTCCGCTACTTTTCTCGCCTCAAAGATAAGCGACACTCGAGGCATCTCGGTAAATTCTCCGTTTCATGGAGCGAGCAGCAAGCACAGGCGACTGACAGGCTATTCGACCATCTCACCGGAGCGGGTGGACAAGATGGAGATGAGGGGGCCTTGCATAGTGGTGTCCATGATTTACTCGTTTCGCTGGTTCACCACAGCATTCGTGGTACGGGCAAAATGGAGTGTCCCACCGACCAATCCCTCTTCCTTCTTTCGCTCAGATTTTCTCCGGAAGGAGTTCTACTGTTTCAGACCGCTAATCAACTGACGCACGACTGCGCTGTCTTACAATACTGGTTCTTCGTGATCGTCACTCATGTCGCACGTTTGGAGGCTGGATCGCACCGCACATTTGTTTTTTACAACAGCGAAGAACTGGTGGCGGGATCAGAACCTTCCGGACATTTTTCTGCCGAAGAACCAGGCGGTGATTATGAAGTTATAGAGGAGGCAGAGCATGATGATGACGAACTGGAAGAGGAATTGGAACCAGAGTCTGAGCGGTTAGCTGTGGTAGAAGGAGGGGAGCACAGCAACATCCTCAGGTAATTGTTAGCCTACGTTCTCCATCTCCGTTTGCTCTCATCCCGGACTAATACTGCCTCCAGGGTTATCCACGCGCAGAGAGAGAAATGGCTCCGTGTTATTCCGGGCCGTGACTACTTTACCCCCTATGATCGCTTAAAGCACGTCTGGTATCAGGCTGGACCCACAGCTTTCAAAGAGAGTGCCGCCATAGGGCATGGATTTCATCCCGATGGGACCACCACCATCGTTGATGCAAATGGAGAGAGCCATCACATCAACTTGGCAGAATTCGGGGAAGAAGCTCGTCGAATCATTGCTGGACTTGATTCTTTGCTGCACCAATCCCTGCCCGAAGATAGCATTGATGTATTGACCTCTTTTCCTGATATTTCCCGGTTCTCAGATGATCTCGCCGATCCGACGTCCATTTTCCAGCAGAACGCTGATATTCTGGAACCGCGCATCACCCAGGTAACCCAATCGTTTCTTGGATCTCGGGGAGACGAGAAGAGCCTACTGTTGTGGTTGGGGTGTAACGATGACATACTCGGGCGTTTTCTAGCGGCCATTGCTCTCACCTGCGGTATTCCTCCCCGCGCATTCCAGTTTGCTTCACTCCAGTTTGATCGGTGCCCTCGCACAGGCTCCAGCCGCGGTCTTTTCTTGATCGATGGAAGCCTAGCCATTGCAAAACCTGCTGCCAAGCAGTCTGGGCGATCCAGACAGGACTGCCTATGGTTTCTACCGCATGCCCTCTCCTCGTCATTGCTATTTTATCTGGGAATAGTCCGACCAGTGGTCATCACAGCTCTCACTCGTCTCAGAAAGGAGGTGGCCCCCCAAAGCGTCTATATCTTCTGCCAATCAATTCTCAGGGTTGGAAGGTCTCACTTCTGGGCTGACCATGAGATCCCTCAAATACTGCAGAAGCACACGAAGGGCTTGAAGATCAACATTTCCATTCGGCTGATCCGGCAACTCTACACGGCCTTTTTCCGCCAGCATTTTCCTGGCCTTTGCGCTGCTGGAGCACATGAGGAGTCCCTAGTGGACCGGCAGGGACAGCATCGTTTCTATACGGGCCAGCGACACTATGGGCTCATCGTAACGAATGTCCCACGCTCATTAGGCATTGACCTGGCAGAAGCCCGCAAAATGGGTGCTATAAGCCAGGTCCTCCATGCTGTCTTCGGACTGGGTCCCAGTAAGGAATCTGACGATCTTTGGGGGCCGCTCCTAGAACGCTCTCATTTCCTGCCTAGTTCGAAGCATGAGACCTATGCACTAAACACCGCTCGAGTGCTTGCAGTCTCTGAATATAGCATCTCTTCCGCTGGTTTCGGCCCCCCCGTAGCCCTGAGAGCACGTGCTCTCCTGAGGGATCACCCGTATGCTCGAGTGGTAAGATCCCTGCCGTCATTAATCATGACACCGGTGATTCTAACCATCTAAACAGCCCACAAAACCCGGTGAATACTTTGGGGATGCTGTTCTTGTCCAGGTTTTATACGCGCTGCTATTTGGTGAGGGGGGTCCGCGACAATTCGATCAAACCCCACCTGGTGGATACCCCGTAGCCGACGCTGCGCGGGCCATTGTGTTGGTGCGCACGCCCTTTCCATTTAGCTGCTTCCTGATGGGTCCGGTTGCTGATCACACTTTAGATCATTCAATCCATTAAAGAATGGTCGCACGGCAACTACCAGCCCATCTCCCGACATGTTGATCTACTGGCCGACGAACATTTCCGAGCTCTGAATAAGCTAGCAGAAGAAGGGCTTATCAGGGCCAAAAGCCAGTGGTTAGAAGAATGGTACAAATTTTGCGAGACTGTTCACACTCACACACCCCCCGTGTACAAGGGGTCTTGGAGTATGACTCCGAGTGGTCTCCCATGTCACAATCTACTGTAGTACGACACGCGTATGCCGATCCTTCTCCATACATACCGCTGACTGCCTACGTCCGTGCGAGACGTAATCATCCATCGGCGACGGCTTTGATACAAGGGGAGAAATCTTTCCTGACAATGAGTCAGGCGAGAGCGAGCTTTTTTCATGGTCCGGCACCCCAGAGCTCGCATGGGATGGGATGGGATGAGGCGGTGTGATCAGGGGTGAGGGGCAAAAAAAAGTCCCCCGCAGCCTTATATTCAGTAAACAAACAGCCCGGATTCCGCTTCTACGATAACACAGTTTAATGTACTGGTTATATGAATTCACGGCGCCTGACGTTCTCTGCAGGCAAAATCCTCCTCCACTATTCATGGGAGTCGGGGATGCACCGTGATCCGCGCTACCTACCCCTGCTCCTCCGCCGTATACTCCATCTCCACCGCATGTGGGCCTTGTCTCCCTATCTCCTTCATTTCCTTCACTGGCCCACCACCGACTCGGCCGAAGCTTCAGTCTGATCCTTGATCAACACGTGACACAAATCCAAGATCTTGATCACGGTGTCGTTCCTGAGCACGCAAGAGATAATTTCGTGTGCGATGGAATAGTGTGTAGAAAACAGCTGTTGTGTCAGGAGCAGGCCGTAGCGTTGGATGGCAAGCCAGGTGAGCACGGATTGGGGTACATACTACCTTCACTGGCTGAGTTACGTCGGGATCTTCCGATTACAAAAACGTACTAGATATTTCCAGAAATTCTGGCACATTCAGTTGCCATACTCAGAATATTTTTGCAAGTATAGCGCAAAGTTTCAAATTTCAGTGCTCAAGTTCCCGCTACCTCGATCAAGAAATTTTGAGATTCACTACATTATCAAAACTCTCGCTCTCTCGGTCGCCAAGTGGTCCACAAACTTCATTATCATGCTCCCTCTCAGAACATCATCGCATCCCCAGCCTCGTTCTTCCTTTCCATTGCGCTCGGAAGCAGCATTTTCTCCTCCCCGTCCACCCTGGTCCGGTGAGGGGTCTGAAGGGTCTGAAGGTTCAGACCCTGCACGTGAATCGGATAAGGATTATCCGGAATCTTTCTCATCAAATCCATCGAGGAGAAAGCAAGTGCGGGAATTATCTGGTACAACGGAATCACCCCCGAAGAAGATATTTGAATTCCTCGCACCCGAAAAAAATCATGGATACCCATGTAACACTCATCCCAGTGCTTCGCTCAGTCACCCACCTTATTGCGAGGAGAACCTGCATGTCGACCTTTCAAATGGGTATTCATCGCATACCATAACTCGTTGTCCTATCTTGCGCAAGCTACATATGCACTTTGGACCCCACGGCTTCGTGTGCGAAAAATGTGGCCTGCTGTACCCTCCCCGATATCTTGACACGCACATACGATCCAAGAATCACACCAATGACCTGGAGGTACCTTCTTCCAGGAATCAAAGGCAGCAAGTCTACCGGGTAATCGTCACCCATCTTCTCGCTTCTCACGGGGTAAGGGAGGATACTGTCTTTAACCTCCCGGAAACGATTTCCGACACCATTCCCGGCTTGACTCCAATTCTGTGCTACAAATGTCCTGCGTGCACGGCACCCCGCTGGTTACAGTGGAAGTCCCTGGGTGTTCACTATCTCGAAGAACACAAGCCCGCGCGGCGGCCAGATAAGCGAACGATGAAGCCCAGATACATCATCAGACCCTATAGAGTGGGGTCTCGAAAAGGAGCTGGAGGCCGCTCTGACCTCAGCAATGCTGTGATCCTGCTTCCCGAAGAGTGGACTCCCAAGGAAAAGAGCATCACCGGGCTCGATAATATCCCCACTGGTGAGTTTTCGTGTTCTGATGGTGGGCCCAGAGGGCATTAATAGCTTCGCGGGATCAAAGGGCCTAACGAGACCATTGGCAAAATCGGAACCAAACGGAAGCGCCAGTCTAGTGAGTCAACCGACCACAACACGTTAGAAAATTTAGTTGAACGAGAGGCTGGTAAAAAACTCATCATCAAGCGAGCCCTCTCCCCCGACTTTTCCTCGATCAACTTACTCCAATCCGTCCAGAAGGAACACTTGACGTTATACCCTAGTGATTCCCTGGAACCCACTCCCCCCCATACAACACCAATGTCCAACGCCCTACCCCTGGATCAAGCAAGAGCCGACTCTGGCGATTACCATCAGAAGGCACCCTCTGGCTTCTGTTCTGACTTCGGCGGGACTAGCCCCTCTTGGGTTCCCCAGCAGCGTAGCGCCCAGCAAAATGATGTCGGAAATGTGCAGACATATAGAACATACCCCTCCCTTCCCCCCCCTGGGTTAGGTGCCGGAAAGCGGACTATTGCAATCCAAGCAAGCGATCGACGCCAGCCAAAACATATAGGGATGGTAGGCTGGTCTAGCATTGTGAGTGGGTTTCCATCCGTCGCAAACGAAAGATCTGATTCCTTCGGGAGAAGCCTAACCTGGCAGGCCTCCTTGCCAAGGTAGAGCAGATCAAGTCTCTCCAGCATGAAATCAGCATTGATTCCGACACTGTGCTGAGGCTTAGTGTAGAGTTGGTTGAGGCCATGGGGACTCTGCAAATGGTTTTTGAGAAAGGCACAGTCTAGCCAATCCACACTCAATGACAGAGGGCAGGTTGACGAGCCAGGACGCATGATGTACAATGGTGCTATGATGTTACCGTTCTTAAAATTTCCAGCGAGACAGGTCGTGAGATAAATTCAGTAGTGAGATGCATACGATTTTGAGTTACTCATGCTGCCACTGACTGCTGCGACGCGCTTGGTCTCACAATTTCGAAGATGATGAGCTCGAAATGACGTTATCTACTCGCATGGCTTGTCGGAAGGGATCATGCACTTGCAAGCCGGATTTCTTTGCTCTCGAATCCATCACGGTCTCGCGACGACTTTACCGTATGCAACATAGTCGCCCTAGATGTCGACGATCTCGCCATCGAGATACCAGCGAGCATCTTCCTCGGTGCTGTCAGTGGCAATCAGGCAGGGATTGCACCGAAAGGGCACTCGCCACCTCCTAACTCAAGTTCCTCTGTCGAAACACTCAAGAATAACTCGCGGCTATTTATCAGGCGCGTACCCCCTGCCCGCCCGTCCCGTTCCGAATCCCTGACCTTCCCCCAGCAAGTCGCGCAGCAGGCCTTCAGCTGCAAGCACCAGGGCCAGGTCGAGTTCTGTCGCCTGTGCGAGACTCTCTGTCTTTACTTTGCCCACGTCGCCAAGTATGCCCACCAGGCCCACACCATCAACCTATCGGACTCGGACGTCCTCCAGAGTCCAGGCTCCACCACCACCTCGACACCCGCTTTTCCCTTATCTTTTTTAGCTTTCGAAAGACATCCTCCTGCGGCATCAAGATCCTCCACGGCCTTCTCGAGGATTTGTTCAACCATCTCACCCTCTGAGCTTCCACAGTGCCAATCCTTTCCTCACTCTCTACCAGGGAATCCCCACATACTGGCTACCGCCCCCTCATCTCCTGCCTCCTCTCCCAGCACCCTCATCATCAATATTCTGAGTCCCCTCGATGATTTTGGCCCGAACAACTTGAACTCGAAGCCTACCTCATGGGTTGGGCACGCCGTGGTGAACTCCGCATCCGCGCAGACCATGCCACACAGATCATATTTTTTATAGACGAGCCCTTTGCCCACTCTGACCAGTCCGCCGTCCCCGCGAGCAGCCCCTCACACCACCACCGTCCAGCAGAGCTCTTGTGTACCTACTTGAGCACCCTCGTAATCGTACTCCACAAGTAATCGACCCAGAGCTGGTGCTCTCCCGATGAACCAGCTGCACGCCATTTCGTACAGTTCGCTCAGTTCGCCAAGCTTGTCGTCGCAGCCGACGCCAATCGCAACAAGTATAGGGCACACCAGAGGTGTGTGTTGGCTGTGCACGAGGGAGAATATGAGTGTCGACAACGCCAGATAGAGCGGGCTGCTACACTGAAAGAGGCACGCAAGAAGGCGCAGCGGGACAAGAGACGGAGGAATGTGCAAATATGCGTGCGCACAGTCCTGCGGTTCCGCATGCCGAACAGTGTCTCGAAGGTAGAGACTGAACACGCACCACGTGCAGGAGTCAACGCCACAGACGACTTACGAACTTGAGCGCCATTCTATGCGACGGCGCGTTGACCGACGTTGTCGCTTCCAGGATGGTACACCGAGCCGACCGCGACCAACCATATACGATCCATTCCGAGATCGGATGGGCCCTCGATATATTGCACAGGCTGTGCACCAACGACCTCTTCATTCTGAAGTCGCTCCCTGCCAGTGGCCTCACGGACGCGTCATTCGAACGGCCCGAGTAGTGCGCCAGGGAGGGTGGAAAAGTACCCCGTCTTTTCCCTGTCTGCGGAGTCGGATAGGAAGCGCAGGCATGCCATCGAGTCCCTCTTCGTACTTTGCAACTCGGAGACGAACGAGCCCAAGGCGCTTGAACTCGCTGAAGTGCAGCGAACCCAACCTCTCATTTGTGACGCGCTCACCACTTGTGCATTCAGGCAGAAGGTGGCCCGTCGAAGTGGAAACCATTAATACAGAGATGACAGACACGTAACTGCGACGGACAATCGCCATCTCGATATCTTGTCGTACTTTCATGCAGTGTTCCCTGAACAGCCGACTTCCTCCTTATTAGGATCTGCACTCAGTCAATTAACTGCCACTAGCTGGGATGCCTCACTGCCCATGCGCGCTCAGTATCCATACGAAGTGCACTGTACGCAAGCGTTCAATCAAGTTTACTTGACGGGACCGGGATATGAAGACGTATTAGTGCCGTCCGAGTTGACGCGGGTGCTCAACGATACCATTGTTGGGCTCGTCTCTGGCAGTCTCGTGAACAGTTTCTCCCGAGGTGTGCAGTTAATAGAACAAGAGTTATCCCCACTTTCATACACGCCTGGCGAGCCGCCACCCGATCCGGCACCTGTCCCTTTTCCACGCCTACCACCCGGTCCTCTTCGTTCTCCCGGAAGTCAAGCATGCCCCATATGGGCAATTTCATCTCACCTTTTACGAGCAGGCGCGTTTGGGCAAGAAGCGCGGTTGGAAGTGGGGTGAGAAGCGGCGGGTCAGACGGAATTTGATGCGGAGAGGACCCGGAGCTAGCGCCCGTGAGTGCTTATCCTGCCGCATTCGTTATTTTTAAAAAAAGGCCTGCTACTCGATCGAAATATTGTGTTTATCATCTCAACACAGCAGCGCAAGGCATGTTGTGCGATTCCAAACAAACTAGCATCATTTACGTTATTGTGACGAGGCCTGCGTTACTCACACACCAACCCTTCCGTT
>JBBPOJ010001849.1:0-11127 GCA_038091395.1 Leccinum rimulosum
TGCCGTCTTTTTCATTCCCTCTCAGTCTCCCAGCTCAACATCCATGTACGCAAACCTGCCACGCGCCCGCCGCCTGCCCCGAGACCGAACCCTGTCACGCCCCCGTCGTGCTCACGTGCCCCTGTGGCAACCTTCGCTCGACGATCCCTTGTTCTGGGACGAAGCTCGTGCTCGCCTGTACTGGCGAATGCGAGATTAGGAAAAGGAATGCGAGACTCGCCGAGGCTCTGGGGATCAGCGAGGATAAGCGGGATTCAATGGGGAAAGTGACATGGTCAACCGAGTTGGCCGACCTTGCCAGAGGGTTAGGGCCCAAATTTTTAAGCATTGCCGAAAAAGCGTTTTCAGAGTACGTCGCTGTGCGTATCAGCATGGATACTGCGGAGCTAACGATCGTGTTTTTGGGTGGTACAGTTTCGTCACCTCTGATCGCCGTACCCAAGTCTTGCCGCATATGCCGCCCGAACGACGAAAATTCATACATGATGTACGTCTCCTTTCCGTTGTTTGTTGAAGTGTCCTTTTTTGCTAAGGATTTGTGACAGTTGGCGTCGGTGTACCGGATGGATACGGTGATGGTGGACCAAGAACCTCATCGGAGCGTACAGCTCATTCGAAGGATCGATACCCGTGTGCCGACCCCATTGTTGTCGCAGTTCGTCGCGTCGATGGTGTCTGGGGAAGAGAAGGGCAAATTGGTCGATTTGAAGTCGCTCGGGAAGGGGGGTGTGGGCAGAGGGACCTCTGTGTGGGGTAGTGCAAGTGGGAGCCGCGGTGTAGGTGCAGGCGCAGGGAAGTGGAGTACAGTGGCTCAAACTGCGCTGGGAGCTGCGCGATCGGGGAGCACGACACCTGCGAGGGTCCCTTCGCCTGCAGCTGAGGTAGTCGTGTCCTACCAGGCGTCACCTGGTCCGAGTCGGACGCCTGGCGTGGGTAGGCGTACGGATGTGGGGACGGGTGCGGGGGGAGAGACGAAGGGGGTGTGGATGTCCCGGTCTGTGCAGTCACTGCGGGAGAGGGCGGGTGCTGCAACTGGTGACAAGGTCGCTGACATCGGTGTTGCTGAAGAAACGTCGGTCCAGGACGTGCCGAACGATTGGGAGGAAGACGTGTAGATACCAAGTTCTTACTAGGCTGCTTCGCTTTGGATGATAAAGAAACTGACCGACGAGGACGATACGACTGATCGGCGTAGAGCCATTAAATACCGTTAGCCTGTATATACGAGGCGGTTCGCGTCGCCCGAAACCTTCCTTGTTCAGGAGTACGAATCTTGACACGCATAAGACTAACGGAACAAACTATAGGCAATGATATCTGGGACCCTCCAATTCGACACGGTCGAGGGCTAGTACTTGCAGGCAGTACCTGAATCAGGGGTTCCCCAACTGGGTGCGCGTTCTTGACGTCATATGATTGACTGATGCATGTCTTCCTTGGAGGTCATGAACGGGGCGGTTGAGCGGGTCCGATGGAAGGTACTATGACGGGTTTTACATAAAGCTCGGATGGAACATGCCTGGACTCTCCGGGGTCCTGGTAGGGGTGCCACGTGGTCGCGGACAAAGAAGCTGAGACAATATCAAACGTGTCTTGGTCGCAGTGCGCAAGACAGGGCGGGTTGGATCTTTTCTCGCTTCATTGATAGCATCATGGATATCATGTAGTGCGATGGGCGGAACGCGGTGGGAATTTTCGTGTACTTGTAACTCGCCGTTAGTAGGTTTCAAACTCCACTAGTAGCGAGTCCTTCATTTCTCCAAATAATTTCTGTCAACGCAAGAGTTTATAGTTCACAATGTCACGACGAGCTATCACTACCTTGCTTCGACCCTCAAGACTTTCAGAAAACGCGCCTTTTTCTGCTCATCTCAACTCCGTCTTCCCGTCCTTGGAATTTCCTCCAGAGTTAGCAAGGCGGATACTCACTCATGGCAGTCATCAAGCTGCTGCTAATGGGCACAACGGTCGCTTGGGGTTCATTGGTGGGATATGATCGACTTTTTCTCGCTCGTGATTGACATCTCATTTGCTTCCATAACCTGCACACCAATAGGTCGTCGCGTCTTGGAATCGTATTACCTGTTATTCATCCACGAAGTCGCACAAGGCCGCGCACACCACGATTATGACCGCTTAGCTTTGCGTACGCTAAACACATACTTCTTGGGAGAACATGTTGCACCTCGATGGTCTCTTGGTCGTGTGCTTCTCTGGGTTCCGACGCTTCCCAAGGAAACACTTCGGACCGCTCAGATCCAAAATCCCGACTCCGAGCTGGACGAGGCATTAGCGGTGTCTCCCGGTATCACAAAGAGTGTCGGGCTTTACAAAGTGATGGGTGAAGCCGTTCAGGCTGTAGTGGGGGGTGTTTATCACCAATTCGTACGTGCTCACCTTCTGTGGAGGTATGCCTAATCTATCGCGGCGTATAGGGTGGTTCTGTTGCTCATCAATTATTCCACACACGAATACTTCCCCATCTTTTGCTCCCGGGGGGATCGACCGGGGTTCCAGAGGAGTTTCACGAAGCAGCGTTACGCATTTGTGAGCGCATGGGTGGCCCAGAAAGTGAGTTGATATGTCACTCAGCGGGCCCACGGTCTCGACCAACTGCCCCCGAACACATATAATATATCGGAGCTACGCCTCACTGTGGCATGGAAAAGAGCAGTCGACTAGGATCCAGACGGGTGGACGAAGGACGTAAGTAGACGGGAAACGTTGATTGTGGGTGTACCGTAATATGGATTGGAAGACAATGCTCGCAAACAATACGATTCAACGTTAATTGAGGAATGCCAACCTGTCTGTCGACCGTGGCCTCGTGGACAGAATTCAATACACGTCTTAGGCCAAGTCACGGTGCATTGCATGACGGCGACGCCTTTGTGATCAGTGGGGTTTTCCTTGTTTGAATGGACCATGACGCGTCGTTTCGACGAGGCCCTCCTAACTCCCTCGTACATGGTCAGTTTGAGTCGACTTCTATCGTCCAGGACTAATTCTGTTGTTGAAAGGGATCCGCTTCACATGTCTTACTAAGTCACAAAGAAGACAAATGATATGCCTACGAGGCACATGGGTAGTTGACGGTATTTATGGATCAACAGCACCGTGCCAAATGGTGCGGACAAGACCACAATATAAGTTCTGACCGGTTGACCGACAGAAAATTTCCAACTGCGCTGATTTGCGCCATCGACCAAGGGGGAGCGCTGAATCAAGGGCGAGACGCTCAACCTGGGCCTACATAAATGTCCAACATTGGAGGACTACTGCCCTCTGTCTGTTTGTGCTTCGCAACTGGAGGTTAAGCTCAAGATTATCTCCAGATACTACAGGAACGATGCGAACAGACAAAGCTCATCCCAAGGTGAACGATAGGTAGTTTCTGTTCTGTTTGTCCAACAACCTGACAATTTAAATTTTGTCCCTACTTCCGGCGCAAGCTTGGTCTCTAGAGAAATCCGACGGTTGTCCATTGCAATTTGCATTTATACTAGTCATGCCGGGTGTCCATGGAAGTCAGCACTGAAGCAGTTGCGTCGACGCTGCTGGCGTCCTGCTACAAAGTGCCATCCAGAATAGGATTTTCGGCCGGACACGCGCCCAGGCGATCGATCAATGATCGATGATCGATATCCTTCATATCACAGCACATCCATGCATTAAGTAAGTTCAACTTTCTTAGTCTCAGAGAGTTGGTATTATCTTCCCAGACGCATTTAGCCAACCCTCTTCGTTGATGAGAGCATCCTCCCAAGTCCCAACAGCAATCTGCGATATCGGACAAAGGCATATAACATACACATACAAAGAAGGTCCATAACTAAGTAAGTACCGTAGCCATCTTGCCTAAGATCTATTGTTCCCACTGAAGCCTTGGTTCAAGGTTGCGACCAATTTCAGCCCGGGAGAATGAACAATTCAAAGTTCCAGCCGTGCCTGGTGTATGAGATAAATATGTCGATTCATTCGTGCCAAGATGGCGCTCGTGGTTAATCCAAGATCACCCGCCGGTACACATGGTTTGTTGCAAAGACTGGGACAGAGCTAGCAGCCACTGAACCAATCTTGTGGAAGGTATTTGGCCCGATTTTGTTCGCTATCACCCAGCGCCGTGCGTCCGGGGAGCCTGCTGTTACGTCCAAGATCCAGCATTGTTCTGGGTCCGCAGTCTTCGCGCTACATCTCCAGCCTAGGAACACGTACGTCCCATCTGCACTCGAGTAGCTTGGTCCGGGTTGCGCCGTGAATACTGCCCTATTCCACCCAGCTATACCACGACCATGTACTAGTTTGTGTCGGAGGTTCGTTTTTTCCACTATGATGAAGCAATGTAGGAGGGATGGCGCATGGAGGGCTCGTCGTAGCCAAGTTTGAGTGTCTCTGACCTCCTCGGGTGGCACTGTTAAGGACGAGTTGGCAAGTCCTTCCTCCAGCCACTCCATGATCGGTCCAGAGTTAAACCCCTTTGCCACCAATGTCCAAGCACATGCGAGCACCTTATTCAACTCCCCGGTCCCATCACCAATGCTAGCGCTCATTCCACTGAGCCGTCCCACCACCCTTGCAGTCAGCTGCACACCAGCTTCTGTCACGGTCACCCCTCTCTGGTTGCGTTGGTTCCACACTTCGTGGAATTCGGAACCCCTCGCGTCGACTATCCTGGGAATCCAATTCATACCCTTCGGTGGGTCGGCAATCATTACGTCAAGGAGCAATGGCCACACTCTGCCTTCTGTCACGGTCTTCACCATCGTCCGTTTCCATAGCTGTTCAAGTCGTGCAATTTGATGTGAGGAAGAAAGGTGTGCAGATGGCTGATCAGGGGATACACCTGACGCGATGTCACTGGGTAGCTGCTTGTCTTTAGCGGGGAGACTGCCGGTAGTCACAGTGGTGGCGTCCTCCGGGTCGGGTTCGTGTAGTGTAGTCAACCTATCTTCCTCTTTCAGCAGCCCGTATACTCCGAGTAGCCGGTCCACACTGTATTTGCAATCCCTCATGGAATTGGCCATCACGGCAGGGAGGAGATCGATATATCCGTCCCGTTGAAGCACGGTCCTCAGACCCCAAGTCATTCTGAGCGGGCCCCATCCTTTATTCATAGACATCCTAAGGCCGGTGTCATCACGGTAGATCCAATCATACTCTCTCCCTCCTCTAGGCTTCTCCAGCATTTCGAGTCTTAGTATCTTGAAGTACCAACCAAAGCACCGTTCCAGATCATCGATGGAAAATTCTTGACCATCCAAGAGGACGTGCTTCTTGGGCAGGAGTAATTCTTGATATGTCCACGATCTCCATAGCCACGCATCATCGAGTACCATTTCGAAACTCGCAAGGGCATCCCAGATGGGTTCTGCATGATCCTTGACTGAAGCCCCTGTGTCCGCGATGCTGAATAGGATATGCATGATGGTTGAATATGCAAGGGAGAATGTCTCGTAGTTCTGGGGAACCACAAGACAGGCCGTTGCGTCCCGATAGTAGTAGCTCATTTTCGGAACCTCGACCACTTTCTCAGCTTCCGCCTCCGAGCTGCCCCTAGATTGATTAATACATAGAATGTCCATCCATAACCACTTGATGCCTTTCTTCTTACAATAATCCAGGATAGCATCCCATTTCTTCTTCTCAGAGATGGGGATAGGCCAGGCAACGGTAGGCAATGTCAGATACTCCTTGATCTCTCCCCAAACTTGTGAAACTATGAGATAAGGAGGAGTGACGCCCTGTGTCTCTTGGAGGTAGGTTCGTCGATTTTTCAGGATCATGTTTTCGCAATCGTACAGTCGCAGAGGGCCACGTGGACTGTAATTGGATCGTGTCACGAAAGAGTTCTGTCAATCGAGGCCAGAAATTCATACTTGTCTTTACTTTCTTTCTCAGTGACCTTTCCTTGGACCTCTTTCTCAATGACTACTGATAATTCCTCCTCAGGCTCTTCTGTTAAAGTCACATCCGGTGTGTGCTCGGGATCTGGCCAAGTTGCAAGGATGTGGGTTCGTTTTCCAGCCTGATCCTCCCAAAGGAAGGTATCATTATAAAGGACATCATTCCGAGAGGTTGGACCTGCATTCCAGCTGTATGGAGCAAGCAGTGCTGGGTGTGGACTTCGTGTAGGGTCCGACTCGGACGTTACCTGCTGGGAGCATGAAGTGGCTATGAAGCCTTGAACTCGAGAAAATGATCCTTTAAAACGCACCGGATATGCAGATGAGGACATTTGTACAGAAAGGGAGATGTTTGACTAGTAGATGTTTGACTAGTAGATGTTTGACTAGTAGATGTTTGACTCGCTGCGGAAACGATGTCTCTAGTAGCGGCGTCAATAGTTTGATTACGACCTAAAATAATATTACAACCAAATTCTGAATCTTGCAAGGATTCCTGGAAGCCTCGTTCTTCTTTGGTCCGAAATGGTTTTTTTTTAAGACTATAGTCAGACCCTCGACATAAATACAGCCAGACCTTTGATTAATATTGTTTCACTTACCTTTAGCAACAAGTCTGATTCATGTCGTGTTTAAGAAGGAATGAGTCCGATTATAATCTAATTACTAGAGCCAATACATCTGATTTATCTCTGCATATACAACACCGCCGAGCCCAGCCCACCTTAAATTCGCCTTTAGCTACTCCAGAACCAGTTCGCGCGGGTGGGAAACCCGCACCCCGTACCCGTCATGTGGGTACATCCACGGGTATACGGCGCTGGGGAAGATAAGCACAACCAGCGGCGTGCACTGCGACTAGAGATGAGTTGCAGCATACGCTGCTCCTTGTGTTGTTCTCATCCGCATACAGGGGGTCGAGACAGCGAGGGGCGAGATAGAAGGGGCAGACAGACATGCGGGATGGGCGAGTGACGACGATGGTGATGGCAAGCGAGGGGAGGACGAGAGCGACGACGACGTCACTGCGTTATTGTCGCTGTCATTGTCTGTCTGTCGTTGTCTTATCGTTTCGTCATCGTTACTTGTGGTCGTACGTGGATGGAGTGTCTCAGTGACGTGTGCTCCTCGCCGTCGTAGTGCCATACCGTCGAGTGGCGGTGCGCGGCTAGATCGACGTGGCTGAGTGTGAGTGTGTTGCGTACGAGGGCTAATGTGCAAGAGCAACGGTGACGCGGAAGGCAGGAGGAGTGAAGACAGGGGAAACGAGGGCGAGATGACGATGTACGGCGACTTTCATGCGCTCCCGGAGAAACGAGAGCGCGCCACGGTCGCCGCACGCCATCCTCGATACGATGGGGAGGTGACGACGAGGCAATGCGGGCAGCGTGAAGGCGGGCAGGCGGGTGTGGATATAGGCAAGGTCTGTGGGCGAGGACGGCGCGGCGCCCCTGCTCACGTCGCTGACATCGTCGCCGCATATATTGACCCCGTGTATGGGTACGGGTCAGTACACGGCCCGCGGGTTTACCTGTGTGGTTCCCAGGTATGCTCGTACGAGACGAGATACTAAGCGGGGACTCCGATCTTGTTTGTCTCTCAGTGTGGCATGGTGGGAAAATCAAACCAAATCAGACGCCTCGTGGAAGCGACCTGAGGAGAAGGCCTTTCAGGACTAAATTCTGTTGTTTAAAGGGATCGCTTCACATGTCTTACCAGGTCGCAAAGAAGACGAGTGATATGCCTACGAGGCGCATGGGTTACCAGTAGTTGACGATATTCATGGATTAGCCAAGAAGCTTAGGAAGAACATGCACACATACCAAATGAACGATGGCACGCACCGGTCAGTTTTTGATGAGCATGACATCGATCGAAGAAACAAGCCCCAGATGCGATGCACGATAAGCACCGATGCGCGCAAAATTCCCGGCTGTGCCAAGGGATATCGATCATTTATCGGTATCCTGGATGTACATAGAATGGCAACGAATGTCTGGCACATCTAATCAGGTAGGCAATAATGGTGTTAATCCGCGCGTAATCCTGCGTAGACGGAATAACTGAAACAAATGATATATGCATACACTAAACGATAGTACAAGGGAGTCGAAGTCTGTCCCAGGCGTAATACACCCTATGCATACTATAATTCGCACATTAGTTAGCAAACCGGCCCTGCGAGATCATGGATTCGTACTCACTCTAGTGAACGTTCCCATTGTCATGAATGTTTCCTTCCTGGGTGGTTCGTTCTTTCCGCGGTACAATGATTTGACAGCATCGCTCATGTTAGACTCGCGCTTGGCCGCCTCTACAGCGAGAGAGCTCTTAAGCGCGCGCGACGCAGTCGTTATTGTTGGATTTAGACTAGGCACAGGCGAAGAGGATTGCCCCGCTGGAGACAACCTCTTCTTTTTCGAGACAGCGGCAGCGGCAGAATCCTCGACGACGGTTTCCGTGGCGGCTTTACGCTTCTTCGTTTTCGACTTGACAGGCTCGCGCGAACGACGGAGTTCCATCGCCGCATGCATGCGCTCCGCCTCGTCGTCGGAGGGATTAATCGTCAGGATGTCCGACAATTGCGAGAACTTGGCGGCACACTGGGGACAGACGTTGAGTTGCTGCCGTTTAGCGGAGTCGCTATTGCTCTCCTCGCCACTCGATGGTTCTCTCGTCGATGGGTTTGAGCCGAGCATCGTCCGTAGACCGGATTGTGAGAACACGCATCCGCAAGGGCGGATGTATACGAAAGGTTGGGTGCCGTTCATCTCTTTCAGGTTTAGAGGGCAGACGAACTGGGCGACTTCGCTCGACAATAGGTCCGTGAGGGTAGCATTTGCTGATCTCGTTGTAAGTCTTAGAGTTTTGACGTCCTAAGCCGAACATGAGTACCGCGGGGAAAGCCAAGGTTGCGGGGCATACCTTTAAAGTGCGGATGTGTCCACATATCTCTTCGCCATCTCCATACACTGTCTTGTCCAGAAGAAACTCTATTATAGCATCTTTGTTATATAGCTTCCCCAGGTCACAAGAAACGACCGGTTCCTGGAGCAAGCGCTAGAAAGTTCGGTGTCAGAGAGAGACAACTTTGTTTCACTTGGAGAACGAGACACATACCTTGGAAAGTGCACAGAAAAGCCACCTGGCCCTTACTTGATTGGCCTTGTCTGCCTGTTCGGCTTTGGGTTTTGCCTTTACAAGATCGCGTCTATCAGGGATGCTTCCACCGTCATTACCCATGGTGAAGGTTGTCGGCAAAGATGTGTGGTCAGCAAGTCGGTGTGCTGCTGATGACTAAGTAACCCAAATCGGGACGCGTCTACAACAAGATCGAAGATGCGCGCGAGCCGCATACAACAACGACATCCATGCCCTTGGTCACTCGCGATCTTGAATAGGAGGGATGTATCATGTCCCCGTAACATTCACTGCGACGTAATTTCTGGAGCAACTTCGAGCTTAACGAAGTTGGACAGATACATTTACATCTCTCCACTTTTGTATTCTTGTTGTACTCACTTGATCAAGTCATTGCTGGTATGACGAACTAACTCGCACCTTCGAGTTGAGTTGGAATCTGCCAAGGAGCCACCTCGATCCTGCCAGTGGCTCGCACAAAATTTTACTTCCAACAGAGAATTTCGGGAAAGCACTCAATTCTTTACCCACCCGCCAGGGGTAGGACCACGGGTGACCCACAAGTAAGTACGATTAGACTACTCCACAACCTCCTATCCAGACGGGAATCAGTGGCTTGCCGTCGTCACCCCCAACCTCGTTGATACGATCAAGCACACATAATTCTTCCGTTCCCCCCTTCAGTTGACCGAAGATTACATATTGGCCTTTCAGCTTCTTCAGCTGAGACTCCTCGTCTGTGAGCACGATGAAGAATTGTGATGTGTTTCTGGCGCTCGACCCAGTCTTGGAACTCGCCATCCCTAGTGAACCTTTACGGGGAATCACCCTTCCTCGACTTTGAAATCACCTCCATAGATGGACTAGATAAGATAAGATCAGACTCTGAGTGAGACCACGAAATCGCTTGGTGGAAGGCGTACCTCGCCACCGCTTCCATCTCCCCGAAGGATATCACCGCTCTGAGCGATATATCCTTTGACGATGCGATGAATGGGGGAATCCAGGTAATGAAGCTTCCTATTCGATGCACTCTTGCACGTCCCTTTCTCCCCAGTACAGAGCGCCACAAAGTTGGCGGTCGTTTTCGCCAGCTTGGATGATGCGCTCAATTCAAAGATGAGTCGACCAGCTAACAAGGGTTCTGGGGGTTCGAACAATAACGGCGTCTCGTGACTCTGTGCATCGATTCCCTGCAGGATCTCTTTTTGCTAGTCGGCGAGTTCTTCGGGTTTGGACGGCAGACTGTAACTCGCGGCATGCTTATCGAGGAGCAGCTGGGTGCGATCGTACGCGTCTTGATCACGTAGGACCTTCTTGGAGTCTCCCATGCAAACATCAAGAAAGACTTCGCGTCCAGCCATGGGCACCTTGCGGATGGATCAGAACGGTGTTGAGAGGTAACCATGACGTAGATTACTTGTACCCATGTGTTAGTAGCCTAGGACTCAGGAGCGCTTATTTTCCGAGCTAAACACACCGGTGAGATGGCCGAGCGGTCTAAGGCGCCAGACTAAGGATCAGGTCATCAGATGACCAAGTATATCTGGTCCGAAAGGGCGTGGGTTCGAATCCCACTCTCATCACACCTTTTTTCAGCCTGTTACTTCCAGCGCCACGAGGCCGAGTTAAATATGACATACAGATATATCGATACTGGTACAGATGGCATCAATCGATGGTGAAGATACTAGTAGCCTAGTAGGCACAAACAAAAGTAGGCACATCATCAGTTCATTTTCAACAAGAGACATACTCGTTTGGAATGAACACGAAGACGGAGTCTAGCCGAACCGGTGATGAGTCCCAGTGAAAACTGGTTGTGCTGGATTCGGCATATTTGTGGCAATTTATGTTTGGTCATATATTCGCCGAAACATTTGTGACGCCCCATGTCCATCTATGTACCAGCATAATTGTGCAGATTACTTGTGTCCCCATGTGATTTACTTATGCTCATTTGTGCGTCAGCGATATACCTTCGTAAGTGCATATTGCAGCTTCCTGTTGCATCTAACGTGTGCACCCAATGCGCACCTAGTAACACGGAGCTGCTTACACCCCACTTGAATACCCGGGATAA
>JBBPOJ010001850.1:0-11116 GCA_038091395.1 Leccinum rimulosum
CTTCCATGCACCACAGCCGGAGCCGACGTTTGACCATGCCGCGGCATGTCCGAAGACCACAACCTCCCTGTTCATGCCAGGTCAAGACGAAGCTTCTCACTCGAGTCCAGGCCAACTTCATCCTTGATTCTTCCCTTTAAGCGTGGCTCACTGACAAGTCAAGTTTCACGAACGTTCTACGCACATCATGAGTGCCGCCGCAGTGCCAGTCCGCCAGTCTGTCTTCAGAGAATGAAACTCTGCTTTTGAATTATGGCCTCCCTTCCGAATGAGAGGAAACCACGGCATAGTCTCTTACAGACGAGACACGTTCAATGACATCCAATGATGAATACCTGCTATACTACACGTGCACAATGGTATGGCATGTTATGTCCAACCTTCTCATATTATTGTAAAAGTTAATGTGCTCACTTTGGGGTATATACCACATTCTAGACAGTGTCGACATACCCATCCGTATCATTGTCAGCTCCCCCATAGAAAGATTTATCGCAAGAGAAAATCCTGAAGCACGACCGTATACCTCGGCGAGTTGTTCGAGAGTCGCAGGTTATGTGTGAGCAACAACAGATTTGCGATTTTGAAGAGCCACATCAGGTGAAATATGCAGCCAGGAGAGATCAGTACGAGCGGCGCCATTGGATATGGTTGTAGGATGTCTCCACAACAGAGTTCTTGCCACACAGTGCAAGCAATCGCGTTTTGAATATACTCGTGCTCAGAGTTCGCTTGTATGCTTGGTAAGATAGACTGCTATAGATACGTATATATGTCAGCTACGACGCAGTGGCTGGGACCTGTGCAACAAACCGTGGTGGTTATCGCAGTAACACCTCCCCCGCTGACGGCAAGATGCACCCAAATAGGGCGAATCTAGGATGTTAGTAGTCACTGGATCCGACTGTAGTGCGCCCACAGAACACAAGTTTCGTGGTATACAGGCCGAACCTCAGGCTCGGGGGTCGAGAATAAAAGAGACGAAACCCATTGGCAAAAAGGGCGCAGCACGAAGACTCTATTTTCTTGCGAAAAATATTGTTGGAGAGCGTCATCGATATGCCTGCAGCGGATTTCATGGGCAATCTGACTAGGCATAGCCTAGTCTTCAGCCTTGCATTTGAATGTTTGAACTCTTGATCTTCTGAGATGACGCAAGGTATTTGTGTCGTGTGTTCGATCTCCATTCCACTTGTTCTTGGGGTTCGCTTCGAACAGGGTGCATTTTCGAAATAGATGATACTTCGCGATCTCGATGCACCGACCGTGCAAACGCCACGACCCAAAAAAAAGGTGCATACGGTGTATTTCGGGATGGAGTCGTGTTGGTTGTATTTGTGAAAATCGGTCCGGCCCAGTGCGTACAAGGAACAAGTATTTGGAGGAACGAGTGATTGAGAGGTAATAAAAGAAACAAAGTCAGCATCCCCCTAGTCATTGGTGCGAGATTGGGAGGCCTTGGGGCCTCGTAGACTCGTCCGTTTACCTCGGCCTTACCGCGCCGCAGTGTTTCAAAGGGTGAAACGTAAAGGAAAGGGGAGCATTGGATTTGTGTAAATCGCCCGCGCAATTGATGCCACACTCTCGCGGATTCAGATCGCTCCAGATTAGATAACTAGACTTGCACAGCGGGTACGTTCGGGTTAATGTCGTCTGGATTCGTGAGACGAGGCGTTGTGTCACTACCTCCGACCACGATGATTTGAGTAACCTCGGATGTCCATGGGTTTCTGCCCGCCAAAGTCTGGCCTTTGTCAGAGCATAGGATCTACACAATAACCATGATTAATGAACTCGTGCTCAATTGTGAAGGAAAGAACGCCATGAACTCGGGTGCATTAAGACACGTCATCAAAAGCATTGGGATGCAACGTCCACGTCTCTGAAACATATTAGTACATGACATACCTTCACACCCTTGAATCCTCCAAGATTCTGTTTGTAGGCCGGGCTAGAAAAATCCTATGTAGATCTCGTCCGAGACATGAAACAGTCAAACGTGCCATGGGGTCACCCGTAATCCGATGGGTCACACGATCACCGTTGAGAAAGTAGTACGCGGCCAGCATCGAGGGTGGTGTTGTGCCACACTGACCAAACAAGAGCACACAACGGTCTCAGTCATCGACCCGTAGGAGTCAACCAGCCCTCCTGCGTCGAGCCACTTCCTGTCTTTCTCCACCATCTTTACCTTTACAAACAGAAAGCGCTGAATCTGACACTTTTATTTCAGATCGCTAGTATTCATTAGCTTTTGTATACAACAAAGCTCGTTATCCAACATCTCGATTGATCACCACCGTCGCCTCGCACGCCGCCATGCGAGAATCCAACTTCGCTTTCCCTCCCCAGAACAGGGCTTGCGTCTGCATTTCGTCACAGCTCTACGACAGAAGAGGTATACTACATTCATCTGTTCACGGTTTATTTTTTATCCTGATTTCAATTCACTCGGTAGCGCTCGATACCACCTCCCCTTTGCCGCTATTCAACTCCCTCCACCATCTCACTTATTTAACGTCGACCTCCCCACGAATACGCGAAATCATGACCATGGACGGAGGTCTGGAGCGCCTTGTTCGTATCCTGCACGACTTTTGCATCTGCCCGCCCCCGCCAGAGAACCCAAACGTGATATACGGCCTCTCTCCGCCCAACACACGCCCTCCAAAGTTGGTCCCAACCCTCAACCCGCCGACGTTCGACAGGCACTCCGCCTACCGGTTCTCGCTCGCTTTCCAATGCGTGGTAAACATCGGCGTGAGAGGAAGTGAACCGATCCGAAGCCGCGTAGTCCAAGCCGGGACGCTCGATGTCGTCGGTTGTATCCTCGAAGCATGGTTGGCCAACAAGGGATTTGCAGTCGGTCCGAGCTCGAGCGCTACAGGTTTGCCGAGGGAATCCCGCGAGCAACGTCTTGCAAGGAGACAGGCGCTCGCGGAGCAAAGGCAGAGAGATAGTGCCGCAGAATTAACCCGCGCTCTGCACAGGCAGATCGCGGCCGACGAGTTCCTTCGTCAGGGGCATGTCGACATCGAGAGTGCGAGTGCCACTATTGATGAAGTAGATCAAGTCCTTTACTACCGAATACATTCAAGAACTGATAACCCCTTTCCAGGACGTTTCGATGATAGATGTTTCTGTTGATGGAAACACCTCTGAAATCTCCGTCATTGTGGATGGTTCGTCACAGCCAGTGTCCATACCAGTCACATCGCGCCAGCGGGCACAGTATGCCCGCCGCTCACCACCTTCATTACGTGAGATCGATACTGACATCTCCACCGAAGCCTCGGCCAATGCAACGCCCTCATCAAGAACCCCCACCGCAACAGTCGTTGTGAATGGCCGTGAACGTAGCGGCACGGTCGTCGTCCGTCCCATGTGGGATGAACCCCCCGGGACGAACCTGACCGCCAGGTCCCGTCCCCTTCGCCCTCGCCCACGGATGCCTACGTCTCCGGACGAATCGACTGATAATTCCCGCCCCGAGACGGAGACAGAGGATGATGGCGACGTCGACATGGACCAATCCCACGATACTGACCATACCACCGCATCTACACATGCCACTTTCCCCCGTGCTCCTCGACCTCCGGCTCGTTCAATGACCCAGCGACCACGACGCACGGTCGGAATAATAACCGATGTCCCGGAAACAACCGCCCTAGAAGTAAATGCCGACGCACACATCATTATCAATCATGGACAAGGAGGTGGAGTTGACAGTGACGGTGTTGGCGTGGTTGGTGTGGAGGATGGCATCGTATCTTTGGAACCCAACGACGATTTTGCGATGGGTGCACCACCTGGTGCTCCTGGTGCCATAGATGACACCGCTCCTCGGAATATGCTTGGCATGGACGCGCCTGTGCTAGATAGGCGCGCACGCACTGCCCCTGACGCGACACCGCGAGCGACGGTGGTCGCACTTCCCCCTTCCGGTCCCACAGCTGCCATACCCGGTGGTCCCATCCGTGGCAGTGTTACCGGAACTACTCGCGATCATCTCACTCCTCAACCGGGTCCCATGGCTTTCGGACGCGTCCCTAACCATGTGCATCACCATCGTGATATTGACTCGGGGCCATATAAAGACGAAGACGTTTTACTCGGTCTTCAACTCCTGGCTTACCTGAGCAAGTACCCCCACGTGAGACAGGCGTTTTACAAGCAGCGGGCATCGTTCCATCCTGCCGCAGCTAATCTTCCGACCAACCGCGCGGCTCAACACCCGGTTGCTGGTCCAAGCACGGCCCGGACCACGCAACCCCAGCCTCCACCAGCTAAAGAGAGTCACGGTTTCTTCCGCGCGTTGGCATCTGCTACTGCGAGAGGGAAAGAGAAAGAGAAGGTACCTCCGGCGACGACTGGTACTGGGACGACGATTACTCCCCCTCGGATGACGAATGTCTTTTCTTTGGTTGAACGGTTCACTTTCCGGCCGAGTTCGTCGGAGAACGATTTACCCAACCCTCCTCCGAAGCTTCCTCCCGAAATTCAATACTGGGCAGGTGTTATAATGAGGAATGCGTGTCGGAAGGACGACAGTAGGGGTGGTATTCGGCAGTGTGCCAACAGTGAGTTTCTGTGCTCTTCGTTGACTGGGATACGATCGACTGATGTGTGATGTAGTGCTCTGCGGTAAATGGGAATCGTATCCTCGAGAGTTTGCCAAGTGCAGGCGATGCAGAAAGGCAAAGTATTGTGGAAAGGAATGTCAGAGCACGGCATGGAGTGAAGGACATCGGTTTTGGTGCAGCGCAAAAGACGGCGAGGACGTCGAGGAATTTGGACATGATCACGGGAACGGGTATGTGACAGACGGTGTGGATAGTAGTGCTGCGGCACGGGCAGAAAGGCGCGCGGAGAGGGAGCGAGTTGCCCGAGAAAGGGCTGCGGGGGTGGGTGTTCCGATTTCGGTCAACCAAGTCCAGCTCGTAGCTCCGAACATGCCACCACCTCCGATAGCACAGCACACGAGACAGCGGGTGACGGCATTGCCACCCAACGTCCCCCTACCTGTACCTTCCCCGACATCGCACGCATACGTCCAACTGCGGAATCGGAGGAGAGCAGAAACTGTTTCGGGGACGACAGCGGTCATTGGGATGACCCCCCAAGGGCGACCGGTGTATCGGCATGAAGTTGCCTGGCTGGCTGAGGGTCGAGGACAGGATGCGGACGAGGGTACTGAAGGTGATGGTACCGCCGGTCCAGCACACGCACATACACCGATAACCGACACGATCTGGGAAACGACTGCGCAGGGCGAGAACGACATTGTGCTGGGATAACAGCAACTGGCTGGCTGCCGTTCTGAATTGCTTTTTCCTGCCGTCTACATATCAGCATTGAAATTCGTGGGCTCAGCAGCGTAGGCTGTTGCTTCCTAAACTTTTCAATGTTACACAGCTCCCCAGAGCCTTGACCCACTCACTGCATTTGTACGATTCATCCTCCATTGATTCAGATACGATTTTACACTTTCCATTTGACTCGATCATACTGTCCCCCTCGCGTCGACCATTGGCCCCTGGACATCACTACAGACACAAACCGTTGCAGACTTTTCTTTTACCTGCCCATTCCTTTCAGCCAGTCTCTTAACGCCGCACCCATCCCCACGTGCAATACTTGCCATCGTTTTTTTCCCTCATTTCACACAAGATACCTGTGCTAGTAGCTACAATGCGACTATTACCAATATTGCCACCACTACCTTTCCATCATTGATCCCTATTATTTAATAGTCTACTGGGTTGGTAATCATCCCTCTGGCTTGTTGCTCTCGAGTATCACACAAATGTTTCCTCTACACTTTCATCCTAGGTACATAGATGTTAGATATATCACTTTCATGTTTCCGCGAGCGTGTGATTCTGAATCTTGTCGGGAGCGAGCCGTTCCCACGCATCATACTGGTGTCTTTCAATCTCACAACTGAACCACCATGTCCGTCCGTGCTCTCGGTCTCGCTCCTTCGCTCAGACGAGCTGCGTTTGCTTCCACTAAACTCGGTGAGTACCGTGACTAGTTGAGATGAGAGGTTATCTAACGACTGATACTGACGTTGTTGCATTCCCAGGAAGAAACCAGGTTGTATTGCGATCCGCTCTCGTGAAACGGTACGAAACAGTCGCTCGTTCGTGTATGTACGGTTTTGTTCGGAACGAACTCACTTTCCTTCTTTCCTGCTTGCGTTGCGCAATATTGCAATTCTCCCAGGGGTATACAAACCGAATCCCTCCCACCGTCCGCCTCGGAAGGGATTTTGAACGAACAACGCCTGAAGCGACCTTCGAGTCCTCATTTTACGATCTATCAGCCCCAGTTGACTTGGTTAGGATCTATCGTGCATCGGGTCTCCGGCGCGGGACTTAGTACGCGTGAGTCTCTCTCTCCTTTCACATGGAATCTCTTGGACAAGTGACGCTGACTGATGCATCGCTCCCAAATATAATATAATATAATAAAATGCGAAATTCGTCGGTCGTGTACAGTCCTCTATGGATTCGCGCTCGCGTACCTCGTCGCCCCGGGTACCTTCGACAGCGCCCACGTGATCGAGACCGTGGCAAGTTTGCCCGAGTTTGTGAAGACGACGGCCAAGGTGGTGCTCGCGGCGCCGTTTGCGTTTCACGGGTGGAACGGCGTGCGGCATTTGACGTGGGACTTGGGTAAATGTACGTCTGACCGTTGATTTGACGTTTTCTTGTCTTTTCTTTTTCGTGGGATGTATGTGGTGACTGATCATTCCTTGTTCCTTGTTCCCTGTTTCTAGTCGTGAGCGTCAAGGGCGTGTATCAGACTGGGTATGCAGTGATCGCTGCGACGGCACTGTCGACCGTGTACCTCGTATGGTGGTAAAGAGGCATTCGGGTTTGGCCTGGGGTTGGTGGACGTACATGTTCGTCTATCCCTTTTTTATTTTCTCTACAACCTCCTGGTTCGGAAACGTAAAAATCGAATGTTTCCGTTCTATAAATTAGGGCGTTTCCTGGCACCTGTCGATGACTAGCCCCTCCTCCGTTTCTGAGTGGGAAGGGTACTTGACTGAATGATGTGAGTTTAAGTTCGGTGCAGGAGTCTTGCCGGTCTCCTGGCCTTGGCAAGCAGTGGCTGGACAATCTTTACTCGGACGGACCGCGAACAGACGACATAACCACTTGAGCCCTTCCTAATTCATATCAGGTCTTGGCGGACCCTTCCTCCTGCGATGCCAACGGCAAAGTCACTGAGGTTGCCAAGAGTCAAGTGATGGAGCGAAACTTCAGAGGATTTCCCCCCGGAGCTGCTCACTGACCGCCTCGACGCGATGCTGGTGTTCAACAAGCTCTCCCGGAGTGCGATCTTGGACGTCGTGGCTCTCCGGCTCAATAACGTCGCGGAGCGACTCAAGGACCGACGGATCACTCTCATCGTGGACGACGCCACTCGGGAATGGTTGGCGAAGAAGGGGTATCCGGACTTGTATGGGGCGCGCAGGTGGTGTGCACGGAGGTTGTTGTTCCCGCTTGCACAAAAGTTGTTGAGAGGGACTCTACGGTGTGTATCTTTTTTTTCCGTGCATGTGTCGGCTCGGTATGAAAGAATCAAAGGAACTGGTTTGTTTGAATGTGATTTCTTATGTTACCCTACAGGGACACCGTGTATGTGGGCGTGATGGCTCCTGACACGGAAACACTGGATATTCGTGACAATCATCCTGCGGAAAGTTCAGAGACCGTAACAGTGTCGCGTTTGGAGCCTTGGAGGCGACAAATGATTGAAGATGAAAGGGTATGCCATTCGAGAGTCGTCTTGCAGTGGCAGTTTATTTCTGGAAGAATTTCTCTCACTGAATGCCTTGCCAGCAACAATGTAATCTCGATTTACTAAGTGGGGTATTGTCCTTCAATCTGACTGCTTCCATGGATGCGGTCGAGCTCCAGAGTCCAGACCTTGTGTTCTGTTAGCTCCATTTGTTTGTTCATCTGATGTGCTGCATGTGCATGGTTGTCAGGCTGAGGACAGTGGGAGGGGCAAGACCTCAGCAAGGCATGTTCAGAGTGGGTTGCTACTGCTCTCCCAGCTGGCCAGTTGACTATTCAGCATAGATTGCACCCACTGTATTATTGCTTTTCTAGTGGTACACCCATGCTATTTTCCTTGGTGAAACAACAACATGTATATTCCAGCACCTCTTTCCATGACCCATTTTGATTATTCTTTCATTCAGCTTATCTATGGTTTGTATTGTCATGGAGTAGATGAGTCTCAATTGGCATATAGTAGGGTGCAAAACAAGAATAAAATAGACTACTTGTAGAGATCATGGTATGATCAATCCTTCCAACAGGATACCCAGGATTCTCCCAACAAAGATCTATCAATACCAGGAGGATGATATGTTTGAGTGGGAGATATGATCAAGGAATGAACAGGAAGGCAAAAGTGAGGCCAATTCCAAGGAGCAATCCAAGCAAAAAGGTCCTCATTGCAAGATTCAATCCATCCATCTGCCCTCCCAAAAGAAACTTGATGCTGTATCTTCAATACTTTGATGGACTTGTCAGAGGATCCAGAGACAATATGGGTTCCATCAGGTGAATAAGCAACAGAGTTGACAGAGCCACCATGCCCAAGGAATGGACCTGCCACAAGCTGACCACTAGTTGCATTCCAAATTCTAATGGTGTTGTCCATAGAGCCAGAAACAATGTGGGTCCCATCAAGTGAATAGCTAATAGAGTAGACCTGGCCTGTATGTCCTTGGAGTGGCCCTTTCACAAGCTGACCACTGGTTGCATTCCAAACTATAATGGTCATGTCTCCAGAACCAGAAACAATATGGGTCCCATCTGGTGAATAGGCAACAGTGTAGACTGTATCTGTGTGCCCCTTGAAAGGGCCTGCCACAAGCTGACCAGTAGTGGAATCCCAAACCCTAATGGTGTTGTCCTCAGAGCCAGACACAATGTGAATTCCATCAGGTGAATAGGCAACAGAGTAGACTGTGTTTGTATGTCCCTGGAATGGGCCTACCACAAGCTGGCCACTAGCTGCATTCCAAACTCTAATTGTGTTGTCATCTGAGCCAGAGACAATGCATATTCCATCAGGTGAATAGGCAACTGAGCAGACTGGGCTTGTGTGTCCCTGGAATGGACCTGCCACAAGCTGACCACTGATGGAATTCCAAACCCTAATGGTGTTGTCCTCAGAGCCAGAAGCAATATGGGTCCCATCAGGTGAATAGGTAAGAGAGTAGACTGGGCCTGTATGTCCCTGGAATGGGCCTGCCACAAGCTGACCACTAGTTGCATCCCAGACTCTCACAGTCATGTCCTCAGAGCAAGAAGCAATATAGGTGCCATCAGGTGAATAGGCAACACAGCAAACTGTTTCAGTGTGTCCCTGCATAGAATCTGCTAGAAGGTGACCACTAGTTGCATTCCAAACTCTAATTGTCCTGTCTGCAGAGCCAGAAACAATTTGGGTCCCATCAGGTGAACAAGCAATAGAGTATATTGAACTTGTATGTCCTTGAAGTGGACCTGCCACAAGTTGACCACTGGTTACATTCCAAACTCTAATGCTGTGGTCTTGAGAGCCACTGACAATTTGATTCCCATCAGGAGAATAAGCAACAGAATAGATAGCTTCTGTGTGTCCTTGGAATGGACCTGCCACAAGTTGACCACTGACTGCATCCCAAACTCTGATGGTCTTGTCATCTGAGCCAGAGACAATGTGAGTCCCATCTGGTGAATATACCACACAGTTGACCTCTTCTGTATGTCCCTGGAAAGGACCTGCCACAAGCTGACCACTAGTGGAATCCCAAACCCTAATGGTGTTGTTCCAAGAACCAGAAGCAATGTGGGTCCCATCAGGTGAATAGGTAACAGAGTAGACTGGGCTTGTATGTCCTTGGAATGGGCCTGCCATCAACTGACCAGTGATTGCATTCCAAACTCTGACAGTCATGTCAGCAGAGCCAGAAGCAATATAGATGCCATATGGTGAATAGGCAACTGAGGTGATTGAATCTGTGTGTCCCTGGAATGGTCCTGCCAAAAGCTGTCCACTGGTTGCATTCCAGACTCTGATAGTCTTATCCCAAGAGCCAGAGACAATTTGTGTTCCATCAGGAGAATAAGCAACACAACGAACTATATCTGAGTGTCCCTGAAATGGACCTGCCACAACTTGACCACTAGCCACATTCCAAACCAAAATGGTGCTGTCCCATGAGCCAGATACAATGTAAGTCCCATCAGGTGAATAGGCAACACAAAGAACTTCATCACTGTGCCCTTGCATAGTATGAATCTCAGCTGGCCAATTTGAAGGATGTCCCCAGGTGATTGGGATATGCTTTTGGAGATGACTCTGCCAAAGTGCACAAAGTGGTGAGTTGGTGGGGGTTTGAGCCATGGCTGATAGATAGAGATGGGGGGTGGATTCTTTCAACACAGGAGCAAATACTTGGATAAACTGGGACCCTTCTGAAGCTAATGTGGCAGCCTTATGGTCCTATTGAGCTTTCATTTAACAACAACTACATATTGTTATAATATAAACAACTTACCTTGGCCAATTTTCTCAGAATAGTACAAGTCTCAATGGCAGATAGGACAAACAGTTGTGGTGAAAAGACTGACAGAAGACTGATGGCCTCCAGCCAGTAGGGGAAGAATCTCTCAAAGAAGAGTGTGATCTCATTCAACAGGTCCTGGTCGGCAGCAGGAACACCGTGTTCCAGGTGAACCATCCAGTATTGGCAAGCATACATCAACTGTGGTGGAATGACTTTCCTCACCCAAATGGGCAAGTCAGAGATAGCCGAGTTGCGTTGTCGGGAGTCTGAGAGACCACATATGTTAAATCGAAGATTTTTTCGCATGCATGAAAGCAATGCTCGCCCGAGACAGAGTGAATGCTCCGATTGAATGTTGACATGGAAGGTGGTACTACGTGTCTCATCCAGTAGGAAATCACGGAATGAAGTGTGAAGTGGTCGAATTGGTTTCTCTTCATCAAATACGCCATCCAGCAAAGATCCCATGGGTTTGATGATATCTCGAACATACAGATTTTCATCCGACTCGAAGAGAACACAAAGTGTAGT
>JBBPOJ010001851.1:0-11115 GCA_038091395.1 Leccinum rimulosum
TCTCTTTAAATCCACTTTTAAAATTGTTCTAAAAAAATTATCTTTTTTTTTTTTTTTTTTTTTTTTTTTGAGTCAATTAGTGTCCTATTGTGGAGTGCGTACACTCTATGGAGGACAATGTGCTGAAGCTGGGGGCCCCTGCCCCCCTACAACTCCACCCGTGCGAATGCCCCGAGATGGGCATGACCCATTCGGTCCGCCGTTCCTGCCGGCCGTTTTAGACGCCCCGGGTCTCTGCCGTAGTGCTATGTAGATACGGTGTAACATAGTGGAAATCCGTGCGGCGTTGGTGAAGTACAGGTACTAAGGCCCGAGGGCCCGTCGTACGTGAGGGAGTAAAGGAGTGCGTGATGAGTATGTAGGCGTGGTAACCGATAGAGTAGAAAGAGTCTTGAAGGGTTTGAGATGATCGCCTGTCGGCGATCAGGTTTGAGGGGTCTTCTCGAGCACGTCAAATCTTCTTCGTCTTCGTCTACCTCGTCTGCACTCTCGTATCGACTTATCCCCTTCCAGACCAGCTGATCCCGCGTAGACGATGTGGAGTGTCGACCGGTGGTGTAATAAAGTGCGTTTGTAATGTGCGATCTGTCATGCGAGGGTGTTATCCTTGTGGTTTTGGATGTGTGTCTACATTACCGTATGTGGCGCTGAGTCTTCCCGTTGAGGCGACGAACTTCATCAAGGCTTCCGTAGCGTCTGGGTCGGATAATAATACCGGTAGTTCGTCTGCTTGACGTCCCAGAGAGTTTCTGAGGATCTGACGTTCGCGGCGGTAAAATGGGCATTCAAATACGTAGTGCCGTATATTCTCTTGTACGCCTGGGCAGTGCGGGCATGACGGGTCATCAACTCTTTGAATGTGATGTAAAAACCCGTTTAACGCGATATGACCTGTCCGGAGACCCGTAAGTACCGCTGCTTGCTTTTTAGAGAGGGGAGAGATGAGCTTTAAAAAGCTGTTCGAGGGTTTGTCCATTCCGAATTTACTCATCCGTTGAAAGCGTGGGGACTTCGACCAGCTCTCGTGCCATCGCCTTTTAGATACTTCTCGGTACGCTTGTTTGACAGCCGTTATACTATCGGGGAGGGGGTTAGTACGGATGTATAATGGGAGGAGACGCGCCGGTGAGTTATTATCTATCGACGTTCCCGCTTTTCGTGCTTCTTCGTCTGCCATTTCGTTACCCGGTACGTCTTTGTGTCCCGGTATCCATCTGACCGTGAGTTGGTCCGTTCGCAATTCGTGTTTTTCTTTCGCCCGTTTGATTAATCTGTGCAAGTGGTGTAGTATGTAGTGTCCAGGTTTCGTAGTAGGTTTCTCACCGGATTTTATGGCAGCTTGGTTATCGACGAGGATCGTTACCGGTTTGTTGGTGAGGGGCAGCGAAAGGAGGAGTTTTACTGCCAGCGTTAGTCCGACCGCTTCGGCTTCGTAAACTGTGTGGGCCTTCGGGCTTCCCAGATGGTATCGCAACGATTTGGGTGGCGAACCGTTAGGTATGTATACCGCTGCTGCACCTACACCTTTTTTGGAGCTTGATCCGTCGCTATAGATTAGCGTGTGTTGTTGCCGTTTGAGTTCCTCCAGGTCTTCGATGGCGTCCTCGGCGGTCTGGGCGATGTATGTTTTGTGAGATGGGGTCGTTATTGGTTTCGGGGTTTTGCGGGTCAAGGGTTCAAGGTCGTCTGGGCGGATAGCGTAAGCGTGGAAAAGATGGTGGATGGCCGACCTGTGGCGTTTGACAAATCTTGTTGAGGCTCGCTTGACGTAATTTCGGAGTGGGTGGGAGTCGGGCAAGGTCGCTAGGCGCAGCGTGGCTTGGTGGCAAATGTTCTGTATGCGGTGAACGAGAGGGCAGGTGTTGCTGAGGATCTCGAGGGAGTCAGTAGGGGAAGTACGGATTGCACCGGTGATACTTAGCATGGCGATGCGTTGTACGCTGCTCAATTTCTTTATCGCTCCTTTCGAGCCTGCTGTTTGTTTGCCTTGTGTAGTGGTGAAGACAGGGCGGATCCAAACGTCGACGGCGTATAACGTCTTTGGTATAGCCACAGCTAAATATATGCGTTTCATTAGCGAAACGGGGATACCGAAGGAGGATGATGAGAGTCTTCGGAGTTGCAATGCGTAAGCCGTTCCTTTGGCTACTGCATATGCCGTCTGCGCTTTCCAACTAAGCGTGTGGTCTATGATAATTCCGAGGAATTTATGTTGTGGAGTAGGTGTTATTGTGATGCCTTGTATTTGGATCGGTGGCCGAGGTCGTTTGGGTTGGGTACAGAAGTCTAGGAGGGCGAATTTAGTGGTTTCGAAGCGGGAGTTGTGATTCTTAGCCCAATCGTAGCCTCCCCCTCGCCGTTCCATCATATCCTTTAATGTGGCGTGTGTGTCTTCGAACGTTTTGCCGATAGCCAATAGCATCGTGTCGTCTACAAATGCCTGAGCTCTTTCTGTCTTCTCTCGGCCGTTGCATATGTCCAATAGGTCGGCGTTGTAGATGATATACAATACCATGGAAAGTGGGTCCCCTTGACCGATCCCGTTGTTGATGGGTATCCAATCGCTTGACTGGAATCCGTCGAATTTGAGTCTTGTGCGCCTGTTGGCGAGGGCGTTCTTCGTGAATGAGATAATATTTTCTGGAATTTTACGTGAGCGCATGTTGTGAATTAAGCGGTCGGTTACGGCGTTAGGGAAGGCCCCCTCGATATCCAAGAATAGGACAGACACTACTTGATGGTTACGCCATGCGTGTTTGATGGTGGCTTCTAGCAGATGCAACGAGTCGGTGGTCGATCTTCCTGGGCGGCCGCCGAAGTGAGTTGGCGGGAGTAGGTTGTGGGACTCGAGGACTTCTGAAAGATGTTTAGCAACGATGGACGAAAAGAGCTTATACGTAGTGTTCAAGAGAGCGATTGGTCGGTAGGCTTTCGGTACCGTATAATCCGGTTTGCCTGGTTTGCGTAGGACTACCGTAGTGAACTCGCGCCACGGGTCGTAGAATACGTTGTAGTTGAGAGAAGCCTGAAAGAGACGAAGTAAGTGGGGAGCGAGGACGTCTATACATTCCTTGAAGACTATGTTGCAGATACCGTCCGGCCCTGGGGCTTTGTAAGGGCTGAGTCTTGCGATGGCGTGTATCAGAGTGTCTTCTGTGACTATAGGTTTGTTGCGGACGGGGTCGGGGTAGTTATAATCTATGGGGACGGAAGAGTGATCAGGCGGCGGTGGAAAGAAAGAGTTGGCGATGAGGGAGCTCTTCTCTTCGTTTGTAGATGCTAAGAAGCTGCCGTTTAATGGGATCGCTCGTTTGAGAGATGGGATGCGGGTGTTGGTACCCGCGCAGTTGACGGTCGAGATATAGCGGTTTGCTACCCAAATGTCGTCCCCTGAGATATCCTCCAACCAGTCGATCCAATGTTGCTTCTTCGTCTCTTTGATGGTGTTGGTGTAGCGGTTGCGTGCGGTCCGGTATTGTTGGTGTATTTGGTGATGGGTTTCGTCTCGAAGTCGGTAGGAGTCTCTCGCCAGTTTGGCTAGCTCGGTCTTTAAGTTTGTGAGGTCCTTAGTCCACCAACGTTTGGAGTGGGGGCTGGGGTTCGATTTGGGCACGTGTGCCTGTATCGTGTCGTTTATGGCATCCATTAGGTGGTCGGCGGTTTGTCTGTAGTTTTCGGCAGTAATGGGATCGTTGGGATTAATCGATTGTAACTTAGCTGCGAGGTGTTCTGAGAACGCTTCCCATTTGACGTCACGGTAGTTGTGGGCGGGCGTCGAGTGGGTTTCTTGTAGGGATAGATCGACATTCGATATGATGGGGAGGTGGTCCGTAAGCGGGCCCCGTTTGTCGGGATCCGTGGTGCATGTGGTGAATAACTCGGCCGTATGGTCGGTGCAGAAGACATTATCCACACGTGTCCAATTTTTAGTGTTTAGGGCCTGTAGCGTTGGTAAGTTCTTAGGTAATGGCATAAATAGGGAGTGGTCGGCTATTAAGTCGACGAGGGGTTGGGCATTCCGAAGGTATTGGGCGTTGAGGAGGTGGGAGTTGCGTTCGTCTTCCCAAAGTGGGTGGTGTCGATTGAAGTCTCCTAACCAAATCATATGGTCGTTAGTGTTTTGGAAGACTAGGTTACGAGACGACTCGAGGAAAGTGCTTAGCGCGGTTAATGTGTGGTCGTTCGTGCAATCGTTGTAGATATTGAATATGGTGCATAGTCCGAAGGGGCCGGATAGTTGGATTATGGTGACGTCGCGCGAGGGGAAGGGGATTTGGGTCCAGTGGTTGGTATCGATTTCTTTCGAAACGAGTAGGACTGATCTGTAACGAGACGCTTCGTCAGTGAATCTAGTGGATGGATAAATGGGATAATAGGTGAGAGGGCAATAGGTATTCCCGGTGGGGTTGACATATGGTTCTTGCAAGGCGAAGATGTTCCACCGTTGGACTAATGGGCCGTTGAGTAGGGATTGTTGGGCGACGAGGGAGGTGTTGAGGTTCTGTTGCCAGATGCTGAGCTTGAGGGGGGTTTTGGCGTGACTATTCATTAGAGGCGTTGAGAACTAGAGAAATGTCGTTCAGTTCGGCGGTGGTCGTGGCAGAGTGAAAGGATGCGTCTGGCGTCACATCGGGATGAGATGGGAGAAAGGAGGGGGATGAGGGGGTGTACTCTCGCGGACCACGTATATTGGTCCGGTTTACCTGTGTGCGTTCTATTCGTTGGTGCGGATGTTGTGTTGAGGGTATTGTCGACTTCAGTTTGTCGATGTCCAAAGTCGTTTGGCGGAGGGTTCGAGGCCTATGTTGAGCAGGATGTTGGGGCTTGACGTAGGGGGCGTTCCGGGGTGGGAGGAGGACCTGAGTCCAGGGTTCATCTGTTGGGAAATACGGCATATGATTCTCCGGGTTGTTAGTATCGTAGTGGTCACAACGGGATGCAAAATCGGGGCAGTTCCTACTATAGCTCGGGTGGCTGGTTGACTTGCAGTTGGTGCAGAATATGTTCTTGGCGTTGTTGCAGTCGTTCGTGCGATGTAGGTTTCCACAGGTGCCACATGTGTCCTGAGTAGCCTTGCATGTTCGGGCGACATGTCCCCATTTTTGGCATTTGACGCAGCGTATCGGTTCCTTCTTATCCTTTCGCGGGTGTAACTTTTCCATGTTGATTATGAGGCCGTCTCTGAGGAGGGTGTTAGCGTGTTTCGGGTCGGAAAAGGAAAATACGGCGTATGCCGTTTTCTGTCCAGGGGCCCGTCTTAGGAAGGGTTTGATCCATCTTGCGTTGATGATACTGTCAGGGGGGAGGTTGTTCTCGGATTCGATATTGCCTATAGATGTGGGGTCAGCGATATTGAGAGAGATTGGGACATATGGGACGATGATGGAGTGAAGCCTGTCTTTGATCTCCGCTGGGATGTCGAGGTGGGCAAGTAGGGCTTGCTTCGTTTGTGTCTGCTTGATCCAGTCGGCGGCTTGCGAACTGTTCACTTCGAATAGAATCCCATTGTTGTGGAGGAGGACGACCGATTTGACGTTGGCGGAAGGGTCGCCTTCTTTGCTTATGGCGTTGATGGCTTGCTGGAGTTTCTGGGCGATGGAACCGTTGGTGTCTTTGCTCGAATGAAGGGGGTGGTCGTCTGTTGGGGTGAGCAAAATTTGTCGGGATCTCACCTCAGCTCTCTTTAGAGCTTCGTGTACCTTGGCTGAGCTTGCCGAACCATTTTTCAATGTTTCGCTGTACGATCTAGAGGAGGGGGATGAGTGCGAGCATTGGGTAACGGTATTGGAATTAATCTTAGTGTGTAAGGTTTCGGTAGCGTCGCGTAGTTGCGTCAGGGTGTCGGAGGTCATTATTGTGGATTGTTTGTTGGTGTCGGTGATATGTTTCATGTCGTCGAGTGCGGTTTGTAGGGAGGAGAGTTTGGGAGAAATGGCCGTTAAGAATCTAGATGCAATGGAATCAGCAACCTTTTCGATATGAGCCTCCTCCAGGATGAACGCCACTGCTCTAATTGCCTCTATGATGGGTTTTGTGGCGTTGGGCAGCTGCGTGATGTGGAGGAGGGTGGTGGAGAGGAGGGCCCTATCCAGAGGTTCGTCTATGGGAATAAGAAGCTTGTCTTCGAGGTAGTTCTTGCCGGATTGGGCATCTTTAACGTCGGAAGGCAAATTGATGATGTCTTCTCTGGTAGTAGGTGGGGGGTTTAAACGGGTTCGAGTGGCCGGAAGCGGGTGTTTTGGTTGGCTTCCGTTCAATCTATCGGAGGTACGGGTTTTACTGGTCGACATGATGTCGACCATAATATAGGAATAGAGAGAGTTAGCCCTTTGACGGTATGCAGGCTCTTACCTGCCAGTTTTTTCGGGGTCCTGGTAGGGGTGCCACGTAGTAGCGGACAAAGAAGCTCCCTACACTGATCTACGTCACACGGTCACAGTGGTCGTCGACACTGGTTCAGCGTAGGTACTTTCTTTGGTTCATACAACTGTTTTTGTTCAAGTCAACGCAGTGATACGTGGGTGCTGGGTGCTAGATGTAGTGGGATTCCTCGAGATCGCAACTTATGGGATCCCAAGTCATCCAAATCTGCTAAAAAGTGTGGCAAGCGGTGTTGGAAGTCAAAGTTTCAGCTCCAATATGAAAGTGGATCCATCGTCCAAGGTAATCTATTTACTGATAATGTAACCATTGGTGGATTCACTGTGTGTTTTGCGTTACTTATGGGATTGACCATTGAATTCTGACGCCAAGCTAGGCAAACCCTCAGATCTTTGGTTCTGCAACATCGTTCACTACTGCTCAGCCATCGAACAGTATATTCCCTGAAGACGGTTTACTTGGATTGGGCTTCCGATCCATCTCGAGATTTGGTGCTTCTCCGCTGATTCAATCGCTTGCCAGTGTCGGACAACCGAGGTTAATCAATCCGATGTTCTCATTGAAACTCTCTCCTTCTGGGGGCGAGATGTATGTCGGAGGAGCAAACAGTCAGCTGTACAAAGGTGACATCACTTATACACGCGTAACGGTTCCTGTGAGTCAAAATGGTAGGTCCGAGTGGATGTTGCTAACATTGGCCATTTGTATACTAGGGATACTGGCAGGTGTCCATGGATAATGTTCGTGTTAATGGTGATAAAATTTTCGAAAATGTACCTGCTATATTTGACACTGGGACAAACTACATCTTGGGAGATTGGAAACGGGTTGCAGAATTGTACCGAAACCTTGGCGGTACCTTGCTGGTTCATGGAGGCTTTGGTCTTTATTACTGTGAGTTCCGATTATGTTCGGTACCTTTGTTTTTATCGACAGCATGTAGTACCCTGCGACTCTTTCCCAACACTGAGCCTCACCTTCGGTGGCAGGACGTTTGAAATCCCTCCCGAAGTTTTCAGACTCGAACCAACTTTCGAAGGTTCTCCCTATTGCTTCGGCGCCGTCGCCGCCACGACCGAACCTTCGCGTGAGATCCATTGCTTTTCACTTTCTGAACCCCCTTTTGCGGCGCTAGATGGACTCGTTCTGACTATCAGGCCCAGCAGTTTGGACCGTTGGGATGCCTTTCCTGCAGGGAGTATACAGCGTGTTCAATTACAATACTTTGCAGGTCGGGTTTGCCGGCCTCGCTTGAATTATCGAGAATCAGATACCTTAATGTCAATGCCGGATATTTCTGTCCTCATCAGACGACCCCTAGCACGCCCCATCGCCTTTACTATCCTACCTACGCCGTCGCAAGCCAGTCCATCAGGGTGATGTCTCCCAGGTATCCACGCCGCACGCGAACGGCCATCGTTGGCAAGCACCTCGCCGAGTACCCCAGCACGTGCGTCTATAATCATCGACTTGATCGAGGGCGTGAACTCGGGGTGTCCTTGGAACGTGAGCACATGAATGGATGTGAGCTGGACGTTGGGCGCGTCCGAGGCCAGATTCTCTGGGGTAGGTCCCGATCCTGGATCGAATATAGTCATGATTTGGTTCGGGGTGACGTCGGTCGAGCCGAGGATGTGTGCGTTTGGTGGTAACCTGGGGACGTGGCCCTGTGCATCTGTTGGATGTCCTGTGGGTCGGATGAGCGAGGTGTAGGCATGCGTGTTTAAGCAATGTATCTCACGAGCTGATCTGTGCCAAAGATGGCTTTGCAGAGTGGGTGAGCTGGACGGTCGTCACGGCGAATTCAGATCTGCCGTTGTTTGGCACGCAGGACCCGCCGAGCGCTCTAGCGATGACCTGGTGGCCGAAGCAGACGCCTGTCAGATCATCATGGGCATGAGAGAGAGAGTGTGTGTGTTGATATGAGTGGGAGAGGGAACGAGGCAGCGGGTTTCCCGACGGGCGAATCCAAACTATCCAATTTCAAATTGGGGCACATCCGGCTTTCCATACTTGTGGGTTCATGTCTTGAATCAGATTATCAAGTTCCATTTTGCGCCGCGAAGCTCAGATGACACAATGTTAATTCATTCACATCATCAGTTTGACTTATCCATGATGCGATTTGTTCCCTTCTTGTTGGCTTCTCATTATTAAAGGTACGTGGGTGTACGTTTCACCGCCAGCCCTTTCCACTCCACTACAATGCGACTCGATACGATAACCGTATTTGCAGTCACCAGCAGCCTGGTTGCTCTGGCCATTGCAAATCCTGTACCAAACCGGAATGCGGGCGGTGGCATGGCCATACCACTCGTCAGGCACGAGTCTCCCTTTCTGAATTCCAACGAAACCATCGATCTTGACGCAATCACATCTCATGGTATATTAGTCAGGGAGTACGTGTAATGAACAGTTATACCTGCTCTGCTCAGCCTTTTTTATAGGAAGATCTTTAGTGGCCTGGACAATTACGAGAGGAACACGGGGACGATGCATCCTTTGGCTGTGAAACGGAGCGAGTCTGAACTTGGAACGCGTGGCGTTGGCGTCCCGCTCACAGCGTTGAGATGTTCCTTTTGGGTGGCCGAGATTTCAATTGGCACTCCTCCCCAGACCTTCAAGGGTAAGATCTCCTTATATCATTCTAATTTACACTGATCTACGTCACACGGTCAGTCTTCATCGACACTGGTGCAGCGTAGGTACTTTCTTTTGCTTCATACAACGGTTTCTGTTGAAATCAACACAGCGATATGTGGGTGCTGGGTGTTGGATGTAGTGGGATTTCTGGAGATCGCGACTTCTGGAATCCCATGTTATCCCAATCTGCTAAAGAGTACTACTACAAGTCGACGTCAAAGTTTCAGCTCCAATATGGAGGTGGATCCATTGTCAACGGTGATATATTTACTGATAATGTAACCATTGGTGGATTCACTGTATGTGTTGCATCGCGTATGAGCTTTACCATTGAATTCTGACGCCAAGCTAGGCAAACCCTCAGATCTTTGGTTCTGCAACATCGTACAATACTGCTCAGGGAGCAACCAGTAGGGGATTCCCTGCAGACGGTTTACTTGGATTAGCCTACCCATCCATCACGAGATTTGGTGCTTCTCCGCTGTTTCGATCGCTTTCCAGACAAGGGAGGTTAACCAATCCGACCTTCTCATTGAAACTCTCTCCTTCTGGGGCCGAGATGTACGTCGGTGGAACAAACAGTCAGCTGTACAGTGGTGACATCACCTATACACGCGTAACACTTCCTGTGAGTTAAAATGGTAGATGTGAGAGGATGTTGCTGACATTACCACTTAAATTATGTAGGGATTCTGGCAGGTGTCCATGGATGATGTTCGTGTTAATGGTGATAAATTTTTCGAAAATGTACCTGTTATGATTGACAGTGGTGCGAAGTACATCTACGGAGATTGGGACCGGGTTGCAGAATTGTACCGACGCCTTGGCGGTACCCTGATGGGTCATACAGGCTTTGGTTACTATGCATGTGAGTTCCGACTACGTTCGGTACCTTGTTTTTATCGACAGCCTGCAGTACCGTGCAACTCTTTCCCAACACTGGGCCTCACCTTCAGTGGCAGGACGTTTGCAGTCCCTCCCGAGGCTTTCAGACTCAAACCAATTTCGGGGGGTTCTCCCTATTGTTTCGGCGCCGTCATCGGCCAGAGTCGGAGCAAGCCTAGTATACGTGAGATCCATTGCTTTCCGCTTCCTGCACTCGCTTTTGTGGCGCTAGATGGACTCATTCTGACTATATGACCTAGCATGTTGGATCATTGGGGACGCTTTCCTGCAGGGCGTATACAGCGTGTTCGATTACGGTACTTCCCGTGTCGGGTTTGCGGACCTCGCTTGAATCATCACGAATGTTCCTGGAACCCGGTACAATGAATATTTATAAGTTTGGCAGTCTATCTAATAGGGATTACATGGTAGTTATGCAAAAAGGACTGACGAGGTTTCGACAAATCGACAATCATCAAAACAATTTGGGCTCACCAAGGACCCAAAGTCAGTGTGTTCGCCCAACATTGGGTTGTTCTGCGACCCGGCCACCTGTTCGGGCATCGGTGGGATTCTGAGCACGTTGGCTATACTGAAGCTCTGCTCCTTATCTGAGTGCAGTCGGTCGAGCATGCCCTCTGGCAAACCCAGCCTGGCGTTGAAGATACGAATTATTGTGTTATTGACGTGACTTCCAGCGACTCGCGGACGAAGGGGCGCAAGATGGTCGGCATCGCAGTCGTCAACGGGGCTGGGTACGTCACGGGCGACCATCGTCCTTGGAGACACCGCAGAACTCTCCAGAGTCCGGATTACTAACTCCATGCGTCAGGAAAATGACACCGATGCGAGAATGCAGACACAATTAGACCCACCCGATAGCGTCCACCCCGTTCGTGCCTTACAATACTGCTAAGGGAGTAACCAAATTCCATGCAGACGGCATACTTGGATTAGCCTACCCATCCATCTCGAGATTGCGTGCGTCTCCGCTGCTTCAATTGCTTGTCGGGCGAGATGTACCTCGGTGGAGCAAACAGTATGCTGTACAATGGTGACATCACTTATACACGCTTAACAGTTCAAGTGAGTTAAAATGGTAGATGTGAGAGGATGTTGCTGACATTAGCATTTATGTAGGGACACTGGCAGGTGTCCATGGACGACTTTCGTGTTAATGGTGATAAATTTTTCGAAAACCTACCT
>JBBPOJ010001852.1:0-11106 GCA_038091395.1 Leccinum rimulosum
CCGAAGCCGGTGTCGATCTTGCTTCCACCATGAACGCTGCGCGCATACAGTTCCCGCATGCTCATGATGAATCGCGGGGTCAACTTAGATATAGGAATGAGAAGGGTCAGAACTACGCCCTGTGGTCCCTCACCAGAGAAATGTCCGAAGGCATACAGAGTGTTCACAAGGTTCCACATCAGGATACTGTGAAGACCAAGCCAGACGATTAGCACCATATCCGACTCGTGGCGTCATAGAACGAGGGAACGCACGCAAAGAAGCAAACCACACCTTCCACGACCAGCAAGTTGACGAACGGGCCGAGAATCATGAAGACTTGTGCCACGACTTGGATGTATGCATTGCGAGCGCTGTACTATCTACTGCCCTTTCTAATCGATTCGGAATAGTATGAGGAAATCCCTCTAGAGTTGTACTAGTACGTACTATCAGTGGTCAGCGCCGAGTAAGAAGCTAGCTTAAGGCTATGATGCATGATCCGGACGAAGAAACTACGTGAGGCACTCCACCCACTCCCCATCTACCAAATAGAAGATCTTCTTGAGATACTCTACATGCTTCAGATTGCTGAGAGTTGCGAAAGGACCCAGCTTGTCTTGAAGGATATATGCCATTCGGGACAAGACATCTAATGTGCCATGCAATGCAACATTAAAAACAGATGGTTATTCAATACCAGTGCTCAGCGCAGATCTACGAGCATGAGATACTTACTCCTCAGGGGTGGGTCAAGCACCCAGTCCGAGTCCTAGAGTAACGAAACCGATAAGTGATCAAGCAGCTATTCGAGACACTGATCAGGGGCACTTACGTCCATATCCTGCATGCCATCTACCACTCGCAGCTTGAACGAGCAAAGCGAAGACAAATCCTTCCATGCAGGATCCTGTACCATGCTGTCTAAGATATCTGCAGCCATATTCATGTTGTAAGCCGCTATGTCATCGATCGAGATACACAACACCTCGAGAGACCGTGGCGCTTTCGCTAGGGCAACTTTCAGCTGCGGGGTGTAGTCCACGTTGTCGTCCTCGTCAGAACCTTCCTCGAAGGCATAGAGATCCAGCTCCGTGACCGCAGACTCGCGCAGCCAATCCTCCTTTCTAATAGCCCAGAGATCAATGGCAAGCATACGCAAGCAACCCGGGTCGATGGCTGCGAAGAGAAGCTGCTCGTTCCAAAACCACTCACTGACCACCCTAAGTCGAGATAATTTCAGCTTGGGATTCTTCTTTGGCTCCGTGCTGGCAGGTCCTTGCCACATAAATCTGCATGCATAGAAGGAGAGGTCCTCGAGCGACGGCAGCTCTACAATGATGTCCCAGTGCTTCGCATATATGGTGCAGCTTGAAATTTCGAGTTTGCAGATGTTCTTCATATGCGATATTACAGCGATGCTCCTCTTCGCACAAAACGTATCTTCCCAGGGTCCACAAAACGTGATTCTCCAGGGTCCCCACGAGTCCGTCTTGCATGCCTTTACTGTTTGCGCGAGGGCGAGGGCCAGAGGCTGCTTCTCGGCAATTTGTGTCCACAGTACAGATCCAAGCAACTCCTTGGATGTGGGGTCTGAATTATAATAGCGGGAAGGAGGTTCAGAAAGCTCTACAGATGCATACATGCGTGGAAGGCAAATGTTGGCGAAGAGCCTGCAAACGCGCGAAAGATTGGATAAAATCTTCAGCTGGTTTGGAGCTAGATCCAGTAGTCTGGGCGGCACAAGTAGGTCAATTACATTGAGGTATATTTCGCTTGGTATGACGGACAAGGCTTGGTCGACCCTTGAGCTCCTTCGTTCTGGGGCTGGATAACATGACGAAAGTTGGAGCAGATAGGCCAAAAAAAAGTGTTGTGAACTTACCCCAATACCACTCGAAAAGAGACATGTCTACTGCAAACCAAACGCGAACACCGTTGGACTGCGGCAAATTTCAGTGAAGCGGCTTGCAAGTGGCGGTTGTTACACAAGCGACGTGTAAGCGAGAGGCGACTCTTCCTGTCTTGTTTCCACGTGTGTTTGAGTCACGGTATTGCAGTGTGGACTCCTTGCAGCAGCTGCCAGGTAAAGGCCCCGGCCACGCACCCGCCAATGCCTGACGTCCAGTCATACGCCTCGGTCACTTGCTCACCATAATTATTATTTAGCTCACCAGACAACCCACAGCCTTGACCAAAGTTGCCGTGCTCAGCGCCCAGCCTCACACTGTCCTCCCTCCCCACCGACGCTCTCATATTTCGTACTCTCCCTCAGCCTCCCTGACGCACCCAGATCGAGGCTGCCGCGCACCTGACGCACCTCTATCAAAGCTACTCGACCCTGGTGCCCGGCCTTACAACCCCTCCCCCTCTCTCTTTTCTCCTACTTGCCGGGTATGCCGCTTCGCTCTCCGCATCGTTGGTCACTCGGACTCACTCCCACCTCTCCGGGAGCACGGTGAGCAAGAGCATCGCGGCGATACTAGTAAAAACTCCGGGCGCGAGGCACATAGTACTTACTCTTCTAACTTGTGTTCAGAATCACTGTTCGATTCTCGCTGTCGAATCGTGGCAACCTGTGTAGCAGAACCACTTGACTTGTGAATGAACTTTGGAAAGTGGCAGTTCAGAAGTGCTATCTGAATCATTGAATCGTCAACTGTCACGATGCTACAGAACCATGGATGTCTGCTCTCGTTTTCATTGATATACTTTCTCCGTGATTAGATCCCTCGTGTCCCTCACTATCCGCAAAAACCATCGTCGAACCACTCATTCCGGAGCCAGACAAAGTCGTCAGACCGAAGCTGGTGTCGATCTTGCCTCCACCGTGAATGCTGCGCGCATCCAGTTCCCGCATGCTCATGATGAATCGCGGGGTCAACGTAGATATAGGAATGGTCTCCAGAAGGGTCAGAATTACGCCCTGCGGTCCCTCACCCGAGAAATGTCCGAAGGCATACAGAGTGTTCACGAGGTTCCACATCAGGATACTGTGAGGACCAAGCCAGACGATTAGCACCATATCCAACTCGTGGCGTCATAGAGGACAAAGAGGAAACGAGGGAACGCACGCAAAGAAGTAAACCACGCCTTCCACAACCAGCAAGTTGACGAACGGGCCGAGTTGCCATCGTTTCGTAGCTCTGTACATCTGAACCGAGCGGATCGTAAACTGGATGATCACTAGCGTGCACATCACTCCTGCGTGCACGAGTTGAGAGAGGCTAGTCGCTTTATTCCAGCTGTCAGATATGGCACCCAGCGAGCAGAACGAGAAATCCAAGATCTGATTGACGACCACTGAACGAGTTCACATCAGTGCGGCACATCGCTTAGTATTGACACCAGCTTCTACATACCTACGAAACTCTTTGGATTGCTGTAGACAATGCTTGCAATAGTTGACGGAACGATTTCCCCAAGATATGAAGTGAGGAGTATACCGAGGATTATGTTTGATCGATTGTACATCGCCCATATGCGTAGGATCATCACAACTGTAATATGTGCCATGCATCACTGCTTTATCCAAGTCGACATCATGAGTACTCACAGTCGGCGGCGCAAATGTACAAAAAAATTGTCCATAGAGTGATGATCTCGAGCACCCCACCTTTGAATTATCTCTCAGCCCAGCATACACGCGAAGCGACAGGTGGGAATACTTACAACTGTTCATCGGCATAATGTGTGAGCGAAGTTCCAGACAAAATACAAGCAACAATAACGGAAACTCACAGCTGCAGGGCATCACCGTCAGTGAGTGGTTAGTGAAAGAGGAAAAGAGGAAAATCTCACTTTTGCAGGTCCGGGTAGAAAGGAGGTCCCCACTTCGAATGTGTCAATCAGCTCGAGTCATGGACATACAGAAGCAATACATCCTAATTTGAAAGGGAGAGTTAGCGTTTGATGGATGATTTGAAATGACCCTCAACACACATAAAGCCACAGAGTCCGAGATATCGAACCTGTTGCATTGTAACAATAATTTAGCATTGCTGTATGGAGTCATCCCGTCGATAGGAACCGAGGGATTTAAACTCACGATAACGAAGAGCGTTGACACCAAGCTCCAACGTTTATTCTGTAGTCGCATTAGAAACCGTTTGTATTCACAAAAAGTGGTCCTCGAACCCATATATATTCCACCTGCCCATATCATCAGTCAGAATGATGCCCATGCAAAATCGTAGAAGAAATAAAGACCTCTCTCGAGAACGTGAGGACTGGAAATACCAAGGTTCAGCCTGACGAATGAAGGCAGGAGGCGTACAGTAGGGTATTACTGTAATCATATGCGATGGCAGTAACGATCACAACTGTGATCCCTTTCAGAGACTTAGTAGATACAATCAAATGATAATAGACGCACGGCTAACAGAATTAGACATTTGTAGTCGGTTTGCAGGGAAGAATCCATAGCCTTGGTAGGGCTATGTGGCGGCTTACTGAGAGAACAGCAAAGGAGAAGCGGAGGGCTCAAGGAACAACCTTTTATTATAAAAGGCTAGGCTGAATCATGGGCCGAGCGCCATTATAGTAATCAATGCTTGATGGAGCACATTATGGCGATGCCACATCATGGAGTAACGCTTATGTGAGTTTAGAACTTCCGTCGCCGATGTTGACGCATCCTTATATCCTCGGCTCGTATGAAAGCCCGGACAGAAGCTAACATAGGTCAGCGCAAAGATTTTGAAGACAAGTCTAAAAAATCCGACTCACGACACGTCGACGATAAACCCAGGTTTCTTTTTGAGAGACCGAGTGATGGCATGTAATTTCACAGCGAGGCATGCGGAGCTGCGGCCCTTTCACAGCATGACGTTGCTGCCTCCCATGACCTCTAACGCTGCCAGTGCCCAAGAAGGTCAACCCCCCTCGTTGCCACGAGTTAGTCGATAAGATCCATGAAGAGATCGTGCTCATTCACATGAATGATTGGCTTAGAGTAGCGGCACAGGCACTGGTGCCTGGACGGAGAGTGACCATTATCTGATCCTGCTGACTGTCATCACATACCTGATTTTGAACCTTGAACGCCAATCAATGTTTTCGGACGTGTCAAAGACAGCGATGTGTACTTGCATTGATTGTGCCAGGCCAATGTACTTTCCCTGCATTGGTTGTCATCCATTGCACGCTGCCGCGCAGCGTCCGTTGTTCGTACCGCCCGGAGTCATTGTGCTGAACGAAGTCTTCGACGATCGATCGATCGATTATAATCGATCATCGATCATAGATCAACATGGTCAGCCGCAATATCTCCGTAGAACTTGCCTACACACAGTCGTGTCACCCACAACCCCCCTCCAAATCCATCAAGTCATAACTTGATCTTGACGCGATATTGATCGCTTACCGAAAAGGACAGGCAGAAAGGGGTTCAGTAGACGCGGAAATGAGCCATATGTCGGCCCAGGGTTCGAGAGGTGACTTTCATCCGGATTTCTTGGAGTGATACTGACATATGTTCATATTGCAGCTTCCGTCCCTTTCGACTTGTTGATTTCAGACGAGGAAGAAGACGAGGACCGTGACAGCCTACCTTCGTTATGGGACAGAGATGAATTAGATGATGCGCGAGAGCCGCGACCCACCATGAGGATCCCAAACCCAGTGTCCAGCGAACGCCCGCGCGGCCGTTCGCGAGTCCGCCACCAACATGGACCCCAAAGCTCCGAGTCCACCGGCGCGAGGAGAACCGTTCGGTTCGAAGATACTACCACAGCCCCCACCAGAGCTACCAGCACATCCGAGTCACGCTCTCGCTCTCGCCGTCGTCGTTCCAGTGGTCACAGTAGATCACGACTAGGCTACTGGCGCAACTGTTCTCCCGACGACCAACATCCCAAAGCTTGTGTGCAATGCAAACACGATGGCATTGTCTGTGAGCCATTGTCCCAGGGCGCGTGCCTTGTTTGTCGTCGCCGCAAACAACTTTGTGAACACGCGAGAGGCGTGCGCGATCTTGATGATGACGACGACTTTGGTGAACAACATGCGAGTGCATGTTCGCAATGCAATATGGACGGCGTTATCTGTAAGCCGTTGTTCCTGAGCGCTTGCCTCCCTTGTCGTCGCCGAAAGATTCAAGATAATTGTCAACATGCGGATGGCGTGCGCGTTATCCACGCCGAGTCTTCCGCCGTTCCAAGTCCGCCACGAACAGTACCTCGAGGCCGATCCCGCAGTCCTAAACAGACTTACCCTATCACCCCAACTGCGTCCACCAAAAGGAGACGCATTATAGGTAAAGTGGCTTGTGACGTTATTTCGAATTTGCCACTGATTGCATTTGTGTACCAGAAGACGAAAACGAGCAGGCAGCGGCTCGGAGGAAACCTCCCTCCAGCACCTCCAAACGGTCTCGACAAGGCCAGGAAAACGCCAGACCTCAACCTGGCGAGACATATGTTACGCGGGCCGAATTCGAACTACTGGCGCAGTCAATTGGGAAGATAGAAGCTCTTGTAGTACGCTCTCGTGCCAGTGGCCGCCGTAATAGATATGCGGTGCCGCGGGCGCGGAAAGTTCCTGACTGGGATAGAGAGATGTATGAGGTGCGGTGAAAGTTTTCGGATATCGCGTCTTCCCCTTGTCTGACGTGTTGGCAGATCAGGAATGCAAAATGTTAGCGGAATCCGCCAACAAGACTTCAAGACTCGGAAAAAGTCATACCGTGACGTAAAATGCTGACGTTCGTTATTGATCGCAGGCGGGCAATTGTTGTAAGTAATGCGGTGGTGTGTAGGAAGACGCTGGAAGCCTAAAAAATCCATCCCATGGATGCTCGTAATTTCTTGTAACATTGAACGAAATACGAAATGTAAAATGATCTCCTTACGATTTGTTCATGTGCGTCGATCGTGTGATAAACTCGACTGTGTATCAGATCTCAGAGCTACGTATGTAGTTGGTGCGGCTGATGCGACACCCTTTGGAAGACCGGGAAAAGGATTTACTTCAATTGTATTATAACAACACGCGATTTCAAGATCAGAAAGTTCCAGGGATGCCGCCGTCAGGGGCCCCTAAGCGAACCCTTTTCGCCGTCCAACACGGAAAAACGAGGCAGACAAGAAAAATCATTCTCATGGTTGGGGCGCCCACTGACGTACTGGTACGAAGGATAGGGTACATCTTCATGGACCATCGGCGAGAGAACATTAAGATCGGGGTCGAAATTATCGATCGGACAGAAAGGAAGATTCAAGGGAACTCGGAGAAACACGTGTATACGAGACATCGAGATCAACAGCGATCAAGGGAAGCTGTGAAGAAGAAGTGACACTGAACGTCACGACGTCGAGCTGGCGGGACTAGCTACTAATCCATTTCACGCGTTCATGACGCTAGATTTTGTTAGGATCGCTTGGAAGAATACCAAGTTCATACTTCTTATGTTTTCGTTTCATTCTCATCAGTCATTTCATTCGTTCTAGACGTTCCGTCCGCACATGGGTTAGGCGTAACGTTTAGTGACTCTTGAACCGGGCTCGACTCAGATCGGGACCGGCACGCGACCGTCTGAATCGCCACGCGCCAGTGTCTCGAAGTCGAATGGGTAGAGAAGTCTTCCATAGGGGAGACTCCAGTAAGGGTGTCGTTGTTTGAATGGGGTCAGGGTTGCATTGAAGGTTTGTTGAGGGCAGCATCAAAACCAATCAAATCGATCCTCCGGTATGATTCACATCACATCGCGTTTCTATATGATCAATGACATCGATAGGAGTAAACGTTGGCTACTTACTGTAGAAATAAGTCGTTTACCGACCCCGAGCGTGAAAATCATGCGTTTCACGCGTTCATAACGCATAGATCATCTACTCGACATGATCAGCGACCCTGCCGTGGAAGAAGAAGACATTACTTTCAATGTTTCACCTTCATCAGTTCATTCCTCAAGAAATGCGCATTCGCACATGGGTTAGGCTTAACGCTTAGCAGCCAACCCTTGAAGGTCTAAACCGGCGTGGGCGGACTCGTGTCACGCAGCCGTTCGAGAAATCGAATGTTGGATCGCTGTTTTCTGCTTCTTCTTTCTTTGCCTCGTGTTTTTGTTTTTGTTCGTGTTGCGTACTGCTCTCCCGCCCCGGCGGACGACCGGGAGTTCTCAGTGAAAGGGTCGACGTATGGTGTTCTTTGGGGTTAGGAATCAAGCTGTCCCGGAGCCCCCTCTCAGGCTTTTCCAGTCAATCATATCTCTCAGATCACATGCTACGTACCTCGGACGTTTTGGAGACTGTACGATGTAATTTTTTGAAGGCGAATTCAAGCAACAAGGAAAGGATGACACTTCCTGTACGGTCGGCTTCCACTTCAAAACCGTCCGACTCGGAGCGGCGACAATGCGGGTCCCGACTTGAAAGCTTCAAGGGTTCGCTAAACGTCAGTTGAGCCTATCCCATGTGCGCAAAGCGGACGAGTTGTAGAATTCGAGAACTTGTAGCGGGAGTCCAAAATAGAGGATGAAACGAAAACATCAATACCAACTTGCCACTTCTTTCTACGCCGATCACGCGCGGTGACGCGTGATGCGTCACGTCGTTCTCGATTCTCGATCGCTGATCGACTAGAGTAGGATGCACTTGGATTGGATGGACGTCGATGAATCCCAAAGTTCGCTGACCCATGCAATCGCAAAAAATATCCATTTTTTTTCGGCAGCATCGGCGAGGCTACTCTATAACGTTTAACCTATGGAAAAACAAAAACTGGTACATATACATGAGGACCATGGAACCATCATTAACAGAGAGAAAAGGAAGTGTGTATACGAGATCGAAAGCCAGAGATGGAGATGAGAGGGGAAATAAAGGGAATCCAACAAAAAGAAAAGAAAACACGCCAAGTCCACGCGACCCTGCTAGAAGTCAGAACCTCAAGATCTGAGGGTAGGATGAACTCGTGTTCATGTTGGAATCAAAGAAAAAGAAAGTATATCCAAAGAGAACCAACAATCCAATCGATTGGACTCGGTCGAACGACCGGTCCCGAGAACGACTGAACCTGTTGAAAATCAGTGGAAACATGATGGAAACAAAAACATGAAAACGACAAGCGTCATCGATTCTTCTTCCGTTCCTATCGCTACATTCAAGGTATGTATGTAGGGGTCATATAAGGGTGTCATCGTGTCAAAAACCGATGGGGGTAAGGGGTAGATTAATCCCGAAAGAGAGAACGAGGAAAGAAAACGAAAGAAGAAAACAAACTAAACTTCCAAAAACAAATGAAAAAAGGTATGTGCGACGATAATGGAGACAGCGAGATGGATTTGGATGGTATAAATGTGTTTATGAACCGTGACCATGTGATTGCATTTATTAGAAAGCCTCACCATTTGGAGTTGGACGCGACGACGAAGACCAGCGACGACGACATCTGAGCACAGGGGAGCACAACAGAGCAGAGCAACAACAACACGCGGCGAGTAGCGGGTAGGTTGGAGTTGGGGTTGAGGTAACAGGGGGCGAGAAAAGACAGCGACGATCGGGAAATCGACAGATAAAATAGCTGTATAAATAATATGCCACCACGACGAGCAAAAAGCGCGTCAACCCAACGCGAACCGCAACGTGCTCGAGGAATTGTTCCCCTCCTCAACCGGTTGTTCCACGCCAGAAGACAGCGGCAGCTCGAGTGGGTTCCCCGACACGACGGTAGGAACCGAAGCCAATCCGAGTTCATACCACGTCGGTTCGGAAGAATGCGAAGAATTCCCCATACCCACACCTACGCCCGGGCCCACGCCGACTCCGTCCCCTTCGAGCATCGAGTACAAAAACGACGTCCACTCCCCATGCGTGTGCTGCGGATGTGGCGCTGGAGGCTGGGTAGGCAAAGGGTCGACGGACATGGGAACGATCCCTGCATCCGGACTAGGGTGGCGCTGCGGAACGGGCGAGAGATAGAGCGGCGGACCCATGCCGTGAGTCGCAAAGTGTCCAAATTCGCTCCATTCAATCAATCGCCGTCGGTCTGGCGGAGTGCCTCGGCCCATGAAAGCGCGCGGCGGTTCGGACAGCAGAGGGACGTGCAACGACGAAAGAGATGGAAGATTGAGCGGGGTTACTGGGGGTAGCGGAAATGGATTAGAGACGGGCGTCAACGGTCGCAGTGGCGGATCGGTCGCAAGGGGAAGCAAATGCGGCGGTGTGGGAGGCTCTGAACTGGGAATCGTCTTTGTCGTCGGTGGTCTCGGATCATCAACCTGCATGGCCTCGGACTTTCCGAGGACGTCGTTGACCTGTATCGCAACTGCCGGTGGCGTTTCGGGCTTTGATGGTGGAGTATCTGTAATGACGTCGAGAGTGACCTCGCCTTCGCCTTCGCGCACTGGCTCAGCTTCTGCGGTGTCCTCGCCTTCGTCGTCGTCATCATCATAGTCATCTTCGTCTTCGTCCTCCATGTCGACATCGGCATCTATCCAGTCAGGATCGTCGATGGGCCATGCAGGATCAAGATCCACGTTTTCGTCATCGGGGTGGGAAGGCTTGCGCGGACCGGGAGAGGGACCCCATGATGTGGACGAGTACGTATAACTGGCCGGGGTATAGAGGCGGAACTTTGTCTGAGCGGCTGTGGAGGGGCCCGGAGACGAAGGGGAAGAGATGGCCTGGGAAAGAGATTGGGCTTGTGATTCGACGAGAGCCTTGATGTAATCGATACCATAGCGGCGCAATCTGTAATTAAAGAGAGAGAGAGAGTTAGCAGCTGACATCAGCCCAAATATAAACGAGAGCGGATCAAAAAGGAATTGGAACGGAGGCAAACTTTAGGACGTGTGCAAGGAGGCATCGGAAAGCCAATGATGGTGATAATGATATGATGATGGACGCACAAACAATCTACACGCTCTTGACAAGCGAGTTTCCATATATTGATCTCACGATCACGGACAAACACGGGATTTGGAGGTACATAAAGCTGCTGTTGTGGATATGAATGAAAGTGATCTTGGAGCTCTAAACCTTGTAACTGGGAGGGAGAGGAGGATGAGGGTATTTGAACGGATAAATCGGGGTCAAGGGGGGGATGAAGGCCATCGAAGGGGATGAGGGTATCGAGGGCCGGATCCAGGGATATCTGATGGGATGATGGCGGGGGAGGTGGTGGGGT
>JBBPOJ010001853.1:0-11104 GCA_038091395.1 Leccinum rimulosum
GCAAATACAGCACGGGTTCTACCGAACTCATGCGATAAGGACGTTGCAAAAGCATGGCAGTTGGTAAAAGATACCATCCCGGACTCTACCTGCAAACACTCGCCGAATGTCCGGTATAAAGATACTGACCAATGGGAAGACACCCACAATACCTGAAAAATTGGAATCCGAACTTTGCGAAGCAGACGTGGAGAGGCATGCCCTGTCTTTGCGAGGCAGGGCCTTGACGGCTTCGTTGGCGTTCGTCGCAGGGACCGGGTTTACGCTCTTTGGGTATGCTTCCGTTTGAACACATGACGCAGTTGCTTACCCGGTCATCATGCATGGATCAGATACGATCAAGGAGTCATGTCAGCGTTGTTGACAGCCGGTCAGGTTCGTCAGCCCGGTCCCCTCCTCCCTCTTCCACGTTATGTTCATTGCTTCATGTCCGAGATAGTTCGAAAAAGTATTCCCTCAAGTGGTCGTGGACGCGAGCCATCCCAATAATGCAACACTCCAGAGCTTCGTAGTCGCCATCTACGTACGTCAATGCCTCGCCTACCACGCATGCAGTGCTCACGATGCCCACGGGGATCAACCTCTCTAGGAAATCGGCTGTCTGATCGGGGCCCTGTCGAACCTATGGCTTGGCGATCGACTGGGCCGCCGAAAGACGATCGTCGTTGGAGGCTGCATCATGATCGTCGGCGCCGTCCTACAGGCAACGTCCTACAGCTACGCTCAACTCGTCGTTGCACGTATCATCACTGGTCTCGGGAATGGACTCAACGTGCGTCAATTTAAATCCTCGTCATGTTCCTGCGTGCTGATTCCGTGTTAGACGTCGACGGTGCCCTCCTACCATGCGGAATGTTCCCCCGCCGCCCAGAGAGGCAGCTTGATCATGATTGAAGGTAGTCTGATCACTTTTGGTATCATGATATCGTGCGTGGAATCTCTCAAAAGTGCTGTTAGTATCTTTCTGGTGATTGCTGACCGAGCTGCACTTGTAGTTATGTGAGCTAGCGCCGTCCCTGACCCGTTTCCCTAACGACTGAACTACTTATCTATCCATCAGTGGGTTGATTTCGCACTGTACGTTCTACCTCTCGGATGTGAACTACGCGTGATTCACAGTTTGTAGGTACTGGGTGTCTGGATCCTCTGCTCAGTGGCGAGTGCCCATTGCACTCCAGATCATCCTCGCCCTAGTCATGATCTTTGGGATCGGTTTTGTACGTGTCCGGACCCTCTCGATGCTCATTAGTGGTGACCAGCTGCCAGCTTCCAGAATCGCCGAGATGGTGAGAATCTTCAACCCTTCGTGACAAATGCTCAAACAATCCGATAAGGCTTGTGAAACATGGTCGCAATGCCGAGGCCGCAGCCGTCATTTCAGCTTTGGAAAACAAGCCGTTCAACGACCCTGAAGTCAAAAGGACCTATCACGCCATTCGGGAAGCCATGGAAATCGAAGAAGGGTCTCGCGATCTTCATGGCAACAACAAATCCAAAACCTCGCATTCACCGCTGAGACAGCTCTTTACCGGCGGACGTTCTCAGAACCTCAGACGAGCCTCCCTAGGCGTCATCATCCAGTGCTTCCAGCAGATCACCGGTATCAACTTGATCACGTAGTGCGTATAGAGGCTCGCTTCATTTCTCGTTCTCGACTCATCAAATGCCTCCATAGCTATGCCGTCAGTTCTTTATCGTGTCAATTTTGATTCGTGGCCTGATCAGTGTTTCCTAGACACTGCTGTTCCAACGCCTTGGCCTTTCCGACGTCACATCCCGCATTATCGCCGCTGCCAACGGCACGGAGTACTTCCTCGCTTCTTTCGTTGCCATCTTCCTAATCGATCGCATCGGTCGACGAAAGCTGATGCTCTTCGGCGCTGTGGGACAGTGCCTGACGATGGCACTCCTCGCGGTGCTCGGGAGCGTCAAAGGTAGCGCAGCGCAGGTCGTGAGCTCCGTGTTGCTGTTCGTCTTCAATTCCTTCTTCGCTGTCGGGTGGTTGGGCATGACGTGGTTATACGTACGTCTGGCTTTGTTTTCTCGCGTGTTTGAATCTCAGTCGACGAATTATACCACGCAGCCTGCTGAGATCGTGGGGCTGAGCATCCGTGCGCCCGCCAATGCGCTTAGCACAGGTGCGTTGGTGGGAATGTAGTGTACGTGTGCTGATGGTCAAGTTTAGCGTCGAATTGGATCTTCAACTTCATGGTCGTGATGGTCACGGGGCCATCTCTTAACAATATCTCGTGGGGAACGTATATTGGTACGTCTTCTTAATTGATCAGCGTTCAGGTGTCCGATGGTTCTTATCCCTCGTCCCAGTGTTTGCCGCCCTGAACGCCTTCATCATACCCGTCGTGTACTTTTTCTTCCCCGAGACTGCAGGTCGTTCGCTCGAGGGTGCGTCTACACTGTTGGCAGTTTTTCCCCCGCCTCCTGACGAGTTTTTAGACATGGATGTCGTATTTGCGTTGGCGTACAACGAGGGTGTCTCGCCGGTCGCTGTCTCGCTTCGGAAAGACGTACCTCCTGCTGGCTCACCCGAAGCTGACAGGATACTAATGGGCAAGTAGTCCAGCACACAGCACATGTGGTGGTGCATCTACTGATATCGTGTGGTGTCATCGTACTATGGCAACCACATACTCTAACACGTCGACGTAAATAGAACAAAAAAAGTTCATGATGCCGTCTGGCGCTGCTCGAGCAACACGTCTACGAACTCGGCAAACGATCCACAGACTTGATCAGGTGGTGACCCGTTCGACCTTCCTTCGTCTCCTGATCGATACTTGCCAGTTTGCACTGCCCGTTCAAACGCGGTCAGTACACGGGAACGGACGGTGTGATGTGTCGAGTAAATAATATGAACGTACCCAGGACACGCCAGAGACCGAGTTCAACGGCGCCCTCACCTAGGTCTGCGTGTACGTCGTCGCCTATCATTGCGATCCCTTCCAAGTGGTGCGGAGATTGAGGCAAGGTAGGAACATGGAAATCGCTTTCGAGATCCCGCAGCACGGTCTCGAAGAAGGCGCGCGTGGGCTTCCCGACGACGGTTGCGGACGTTCGCGCGGCGTCCTCGAGCGCGAGCACGAACGGGCCTAAGCCAAGGGATAGGGCGTCGTCAGAGGCTTCGATATATTGCGCTTTGTGTAGGGCGATGAGCGGGGCGCGGTGGGGGCTGGATGGTGTTGCGCCGCCCGAGTGGTGGACATGAGATGGTGGGGTCGGGGCATCTCGGGGTCGGTCCTCGCCGACGAGGATCCGAAAGGCAGAATTGAGATGGGCGTAGTCGAGCAGGGCAGGTGCGAGCCCTACGACAACCGCATCGTATGGCAATGATGACGACGCCGATTCGGGTACAGCAGAAGTATCGACCATATCTGTGCATTCTTCCAAAGCGGAGGGAGAGAGTAGCATGTATGGCCTAGATGGTGACCCGCCACAGAGCACGGTGAGCAGGAACAGAGATCCCAACTTTCTATGCGAGGTGAATCGAGACGAGATAAAGCCTACCTCTTCACCTCCAACTGCTTCAACACTGCCTTGAGAGCACCAATGCTCGTCCAAACCTCTGCCCGGTGCACGTTCAGTCCGGCTTCCCGCATCCTATTGTGTATGACATCGCTAGATTCCTTGCTGGTATTGCTGCAGAGACGGAAAGGGATATGTGCGGCACGAAGTTTTGCGAGCGCTTGGGCAGCGCCAGGGATGGCGGACGATCCTATCAAGAGCGTGCCGGAGATATCGATGAGTAACCCTCGTATGGCAGGAGAAACCATCGTCGAAGACCGCATATGCCAGTGTGAGCCGATTTGAGAATCTTTGGAATTGAGCCAGAAAGAATCTGCTTGATAATGAATAAAGATTCTAGCAAAGTAGGAGTGATGAAACTCTCCAATTCGGTCCTCGGAGCAGCGGCGATACATCGATCAAAATTTGAGTCAAAACGCTCGTTCGATTCCCCTCAGCCCGCTTCTGTCTAAAGCACTAGTTCAAGGTCGTCGCCTGTGCGAGACCTCACCAACCTCGCAAAGTGCACACGCCATCCAATCGGACCCGGACATCCTCCAGCACCACTCGACACCCACTCAACACGTCCATGGATGTCCAGAACCTCCTTGTCATGGCCAAAAGGCACCCCGCCCAGCGCCCAGCCATGAACTCGCGTCGCTAGTGGAAACTCCCTCTCCTATGCCGCCTCAGTTCAGGTCCTCGTTAACACATTCGAAATCCCACTCGGGCAGCATACTGGGGAAGACGACGCCCGCTCCAAAAGTACCTGCCTTGCCGCCGCCCTCCTTGGACTACCCAAGGACTATTTGCGTCGGTCTCCTACCAACACTCCCTCACTCATGTTTTCCGGCTTTCGAGAAGTATGTTCCACCTCTCCCCAGATAAAAGATCCTTTTCGTTCGTTCAACCCCTTTGCACATCCACAGCGCCCATCCTCTCCTCACTGCCAGCGACTCTCCATATACATATGGTGGTTTCCGCCCCCTCCTCTCCCGTGCCCTGCTCGCCCGCATCCTCTCTCAACTCTCCCAGGTCTAGCACGGTCTCCAGTCCGAGCAGCCCCTCGCTCAATAACAACACTACCATCCAACCTTCCTCGGTCGAGCTCCTGCGTATCTGTTTGAGCACCTCGCAACGGCCACAACTGTGCGCGTGATACAAATGCCACACCCTCTCTCTGCGCAAAGCCCTCATCGCACGTCGCAGGGAGCTCCTCTTGGAGCTGAGCTTACGCAAAGAAAAGAAGGATATGCCCCGCTGTGCGGAGCTCACACGCGCCAAGAAGGCTTCGAAGAGCAGAAAGAAAAGGAAGATCCCAGAAAGAACAAAAGATCGAATGCGTGAGACGGGAGATCGAGTCGATCAGGACGGAAGAGATCAAGAAGCTCGCTCAGGACTTGATGAAGCACGGCGTGCTCAAGTTGTCGCTCGCGGTGCGTCCTAGTCCCTTTATCATTCTCTCTATCGCTGATAACTTGTACAGGATATGGAGGACTCGAGCAAGGACAGACTGTTGTGTCTCCAAGTCGAACCAGCTAGAAAAGGAGCAAAAGGATATGCACAGCGGTGCGGATCTTTGCGAAGCGGATCGACGACGTCGAGCATGCGTACCACAAAAAACAGTGTCTGTTATTCGTGAAAGTCCGATGCAAACCAGGCTGTGGCAACAATGAAGTGAAGGCGCACCGGGAGACGTTGGCTGTGCGTGCGGAACAGTATGAAAGACAGTGGGCGGTGGCGGAGAAGAATATAGAGGGGGAGTTAAAGGAGAGGGCTGTGTATGAAGAAAAGAAGGACGAGGAAAGGAGGGACGAAGAGGAAGCAGCGCGGAGGGAGGAAGAGGAGCAGGAGAGAGCCGAGACAGGTGAGTGTTTCTTGATTGATGTCGCTGTGCTATAGTGGGACTGACACCACATTACAGCACGATGTGCGGTGGAAGAAGCCGCCTAGGCGACAAAAAAGAATGCAAGAGACGGAGGAACGTGCAAAGATGTGTGCGCATAATCGTTTCGACTACACCGAGCACAACGGCAAGCACGACGACTGGCGGCTCAGAGTCCGGCGCCGTCACCTAGTATGACTGCGACGAGTGGGGACCACCGAGGATCGGAGGCGGTGCATGGCGAGCGGACACCCGCCGCTACCAACGCTCCGCTGCCTCCGTCCGAAAGCAGGAGCACAGACAGGTTTGGAACGGGAGAAAAAGGTGCGGAGACCGCGCGGTTCCAAAACTACGGTTGAGGCAGACTGATGGGTGAGCAGGGTCGAGGATTCTCATTGCACCGTATGGTCATGTCTACGCTTGTTCATTTCCTTTTTCATTTTCTTTTCGTTGCCTTACCGGGCCTACCTCCCTCCTTTGTCTTTCCCCAAAAATCAGTGTATCCATCAAGGTTGTAGCCTCACATTACTTTACAATACCTTGGCATTTTCATAAGTCCTCCAGTGTGTAAGTTGGGATGTATGTTAGTCAATGTACAGGTATGGGTGTCTTGTTGATTGATCTTGATGAAAAGGATGATGATCCTATCAAGTCTATGTCTGATTCTACCTGAGCCAACTAACACACTGATCCTTCCAGTTTCCAATTCTGATCATCATCTTTTTGCTGCTGTCAATGCTTCCTCTGGACATCCACATCTCTACACTAAGTATATCTCCATAGATTCTTGGCTATTTCAAACCATTTTACTTTGCTCTTTTGTCATCTACTGTTCTTCTTAAAACAAGTTGATGTTCTGACTTTGATACCAGAAATAGAGTTCATTACATTGCTGAGAATAGAGAGTTATTAACTGAAAAACCAGATATACTTAACATACTCATCCGATTCTGAAGAATGACAGTCATAATCATCTCTATCTTCTCTTCTTCAGATGCTTTGCCATACTGATCAAAGGCCCCCTTCATAGCTAATTTGACCTTCTTGGGAATAGTTGATTCTTTGTACTTTTGAGCAGCAGAATGAAGTGGTTGGGGATCTTTTTGATGGAAAAGATAGAAAGAATGTTCCAGAATGAGCAGTATATCTACAAAGCAATGGAATAAGGCATTCAAAAAATGGAAGAGAAAAACAAATATACCAATATAAGTGAGAAGGATTATCTGCCATGTACCCAGATTCCTCTATGAATTTGAATGTTATTCTAATACAAAATGAAATGAACAAGGAACCCACAATATTTTTAGGCTTTAGAATGGATGACTGAGAGGCATCAAGATTGGACTAAACAATGAAAAGTTATAATGGAAAGAAAATACAATTAATTTACATACTGTTTTGTTGTGAACAATCTGACATTGACAAATTGGATTAAAACATATAACATATAAACAAAAACCAGAGGATGATCAAAATAAATTCACCTCCTACAAATAAAAATGAAATGGTCAAAATTTGAATTGGGATGATAAAACACTTACAGACTACAGTAAATACAAATGAAGTCATTTGTTCATACATCAGATATGAAATATTATCAGAATGATAGTGAAGAACTTACATCCTGCAAGTAATGAAACAATGTGGTAAGCAAAATCCAAAATCAATATGATGATGTTAACAACAATATACAGAAACTTACAGCCTTGAAATGATCCAGTAATTAGAAAGCAGGACTATTAAAATTAGAATAAAATATAATGGTTAATGCATACCATCTATGGAGAATCCAAAATATTGATCATGAGTATAACAATATTATTATGCTCACATTGAATAACATACCTTCTATAATTATGAAAAAATGCACAGTTTGATTTGATGTCATTATGACTTTGCTGGTATAACACAACTCACAGTCTGCAATAAATGAAATACAATAACATGATTATTGCTAAAATGTAAAGCTCACCAACTAAACAAATCAAAAAGAAAGAAAATTAAAAATGCACATTCAAATAATGATGAAGCAATAATACAAACATTCTATAAGTGATCAAGAAATGACATCTTGAATTAATATCTGAAAAGAATACATGATGTTTGATGACTTACATGCTGTTATTTGATAAATGGAAAAGACAGAGGGATTAATACTGGAATTCCATGATGTAAAACTCACAAACTACAGGCAATAGAGCAGATTAATGAATGAATGTACATCGCACCATCAGCATCACCACTCTCTGGCACATTCCACAATGTACAACTCACAATCTGTCATTTCCAGAGCAGAATGGAGAATGAATGGACATGGCATCATCAGCATCACCACTCTCTGGCACATTCCACAATGTACAACTCACATACTGTTATTTCCAGAGCAGAATGGAGAATGAATGGACATGGCATCATCAGCATCACCACTGTCTGGCACATTCCACAATGTACAACTCACAGACTGTCATTTCCAGAGCTGAATGGAGAATGAATGGACATGGCATCATCAGCATCACCACTGTCTGGCACATTCCACAATGTACAACTCACAACCTGTCATTTCCAGAGCAGAATGGAGAATGAATGTACATTGCACCATCAGCATCACCACTCTCTGGCACATTCCACAATGTACAACTCACAATCTGTCATTTCCAGAGCAGAACGGAGAGTGAATGGACATGGCATCATCAGCATCACCACTGTCTGGCACATTCCACAATGTACAACTCACATACTGTCATTTCCAGAGCAGAATGGAGAATGAATGGACATGGCATCATCAGCATCACCACTGTCTGGTACATTCCACAATGTACAACTCACTTCCTGTCATTTCCAGAGCAGAATGGAGAATGAATGGACATGGCATCATCAGCATCACCACTGTCTGGCACATTCCACAATGTCCAACTCACTTGCTGTCATTTCCAGAGCAGAATGGAGAATGAATGGACATGGCATCATCAGCATCACCACTGTCTAGCACATTCCACAATGTACAACTCACTTCCTGTCATTTCCAGAGCAGAATGGAGAATGAATGGACATGGCATCATCAGCATCACCACTGTCTGGCACATTCCACAATGTACAACTCACTCCCTGTCATTTCCAGAGCAGAATGGAGAATGAATGGACATGGCATCATCAGCATCACCACTATCTGGCACATTCCACAATGTACAACTCACTTCCTGTCATTTCCAGAGCAGAAATGGAGAATAAATGGACATGGCGTCATCAGCATCACCACTGTCTGGCACATTCCACAATGTACAACTCACCCACTGTCATGTCCATAATAGCATAAAATAATGTCCATCAAATCAATTTTTATATATTTGCTTGATTGACAACTTACCTGCTGTAATTCCCACAGTGGCATGAAAATAATTAACACATTCTCAATTTTTGTGTATGAGCTTCGAAGCATCTCACCCAAAACTGTGGAAACCACCTTGCCAGTTTTCTCACATTTATAATGTCAGTGCTGTGTACAGGAAGTGCCGATTGATGTAGTTGGTCTATCACCAATATGACACTTTTTCATAATAGCATTAGCCACTGAGGAATATTTAACTTTCAGAACTTACTCTTGCAGTGCATATTTAATGCACAAAGATATATTTGTTTCTTGTGCAGTAACAAATAGCATTTGTACTGCCTCCTCATTCAAAGCTCCAGCTGTTTTTTCAAGTAGTGTGTCACATCTTTCATTTGAGTTGTGCATCCCTTAATACACCCATACAAATTCTGTCAGCTGAATCATATTATTCAAGCAGAGAATAATACCTCCAATCCGAACACTATGTTTTGGTGGATGGCTCAGTTGAGAAAGACGACCCCATACATTGGCATTGTTGAAAATTTCATCAATGAGCTCATGTGCCTTTACTACCTTCTTCTCTATTGGCAGCTTTTGACCTCTCAGTCCACTCATGGCTACAGCCAGTAATGCATCAAACTTGGTGAACAACACGATAACAGGCACTGGGCAAGTTGTGAACTTTAAAAATCCTTAGCAAAAAATGAACTCACCATTTCTCGTTTCACACTCATTAAAGAACATTTCCTCAGAGCGTTGGATTGCTCGATCCAATTTATCCATTGGGATACAGTACCTACACAGATTCACAACTAGTCAACAACTACTTCCTGTACCATTCAAGCTGTTACCAGATGGCATGAATCCGTTTCTTGAGAGATGTCGTGGTTGCACGATCAGCAATGAAGTCCTTCAGTTGTTGGAATTCTTTCACGGACCCAGCCTCGAAGCCCCGCGAGTCATGGAAGACGAATTTGTCATTGCTCCGAAAAATCAACTCATTATCAATCGCGTGCATTCCGCGCTAGCGTGCATTGATCAAGATGCATATCAAGTCCGAGTCCGGTATGCTGCAAGTGATACTCACCCCCGTGGACCCCTCGACTTGGGTCAGATCGATCTAGTCGCACCATCATGGACGGTTTGGTAAGTCATTCAGTTCATCCAGACGTATCAAACCAGGTGCGCACCTTGTTGCCTTCTCCATCAAAGACCTCCGGGTTTTCGGTAGTGTTACAGATCGCTCGCAGAATAGTCGTCTTGCCAGCGTTTGCCCGCCCAATGACAAGAATCCTGAAACGGCCAAACTTCTCTCGGATGTTTTCAAAACCACCTGTCTCGTCGTTTGACTCCATATCTGGATTCCAAGCGTGAGCGTATTGTCAAAGAAACTGTGGAACGTGACGGTGAGGGTGGAAGTGGAAGAAGAAGTGGAAGATGCGATCGCGATCTACTTCCGACATCCGCTTCCGGCAAGTCCAGTGGCAGTGACTCGGATTCAGAGCTCAGGCCTTCACTGAGGAGCTGTTTTGCTGTTTTTAGTTTGATCCACACTGTGGCCTTTGGCCGTTCCCATCAAGTTGAATTAGTCGGGATGCTAGGCAGGGAGCGGCACGTGGGTTTTCCGTCACCACCCAGAGTCCACTCTCATTCCGACGTCGGTATCGTCCGTTGTGCTCTCTCGACGACCCTGCACCGGCGTAAATTTTTAAAAGCCCACTTCATCGACCTTACTAATACTTCAACCCCTTGGTCGTGTCTCGCAGAGTCCACAGGCATGCATGTTGCTCGTTCGGTTCCCTGCAACCCTAACGAACCTCTCCAACAATGCTTCGCATTTGCTTTGCTGACGGGCATGACCGTGAGTTTGGTACTCACGTTCAGCTGGATACTCCACAGGTGTGACATGGCGAGTCCCACCATGCACTGACGAATGTCGCTACTGTCACATTTAACACAGTGTTTCAATGGATCTTTTCTCGTCAATCCATTTCCTGACTCGAGCGTGTTCTTCAGTGCCATGCGAGTCAAATTAGTGATCTCCAACGAATCCCGGACCGCACAGGGTCCTTAGATGATGCAACCTAGGATCTTCAAAACGACAGTATGCATGATGGTGGGTTTTACGATGTTGCGGTACTGTACTTCTGAGGCGTCGACAATTGTTTGAGAATCGGAAGTTCACTGACTCAGTACTCAAGGCAGGAGGAGCAACTTAAGCTGCACCGATTCACAAGGACAAGAAATTCCGAGATCGTGACTAGATTCAACAGCGGACGAACCCAACACAGACTCGACGAAAAACACTGGCAGCTTGTGCACGCGATGATGCTCGGTGACACCTCTAGCTCTCAGCTCGGCTTCACCATGAC
>JBBPOJ010001854.1:0-11097 GCA_038091395.1 Leccinum rimulosum
AGTCGAGAAGAAGCGCTCATTGGGCTTCCTGAACCCAGCGGTAAGTGTCATCGTCTAGAAAAAAGTCGTCGTCTCCGTCGATGTGAGTGCCCTGATGGCACGCAGCAGCGTGTTTCCACCTGTCCGATTGAGTCTGCAGTTACCGCGACAGCCGCGTTCGGTACATACCAATAGAGTTCTTTTACCTGCGCATATAGTCAGAGTCATCCCACCGAGAACAACGTTTGGAATACGGACCTTGACATCCATATTTTTGATACTTTCTACGAGAATCCACTTTTTACATTTATGACACTTCCCCTCCTGTATACTTGTGCGCTCGTTCTTGGCCGCATTCGGACGTTCGGTGGTCCGGAAAGAGAGCGGAGGAGAGAAAGGAAGACCGGAAACAGAGGAGATTCCTTGACAAATTTAAAGAAAGTTGTGTGCGAGTGGGTCGGTAGACGTACCGTGAGCGTACTGCAAGTGGTAACTGCTCGCATTTGCATTGCTAAATCAGTATCTCGTCAGTGAAAAACACCACTCTGTTAGGCGCGTGATGTGAGTTGGGGAGGTAATTGGGCAACAAGATACGTGCCACTTGTACGCAGAGAACTTCATCGCGAGCCAGATAGTCTCGCCCTTACCGCCGCGGGATAGAGGTTCTATGCAGATCGGGCAGACGCCGACCTTTGTGACTCCACATCCCTGGACGAAACGGGGTGTATACAAATCTAGGGCATCCCGTGGTTCGTTATAGGTCCCCGTCGGACATCTCATGTCATCTGAAAGCAGGGGAAATCTAAAGGGCATGTTCAGTTTGTTCACCAAAGTCTGTCTTCAACGAGTAACACGAACTTTCCATCAGCCAGCCGGACGTAAGAGCTGACCGGAAAACGCAGGTAAAGAAGTGAAAACTGTGAGTTGTAAGGTACATTAGTAGGAAATCGACGCCGAGATGGTGACCCGAATGAGGGATTGGAATCAGTGGTGGTTGATTCAGGGGTAGTAGTTCGAGCTTTCTTGCGCCTGGTCGATCTTTTGTTGCCATCGCGGCTTTTAGAGGTCCTCTTCCGTTTGCATCTGGAGCCCTTCGCAGGCTGATAATCCGATTCGGGCAAACAAGGGGAGCTTCGACTAGTAGGACGATCGTCGTGGTGGTCGTTCGATCGCCTTGAATCCTCGGATCCCTCTTGGGTTTGGGAGGTAGGCGGGGTTTGAATGTCGATTAGATGCCCGAGATCATGATCAGAAAATTCGAAAGATGAAAGAGAAGTGAGATCGGATATGTCCGATAGAGGCGACCAACGATCGTTGAGGGAAGAAGGGGTGTTGTTGTCCTCGAGATCCGCCGCCGCAGAAATGAATTTGTCGATCAAACAAACTCGCTCTACAACGTCTTGGTAATCCTGGGAATCGGATGTGGTCCTGAGCGAGCAAGAAAATGCCGGGGAGTGAAACATCGGGGATCGAGAGTCTCTTCTGCTGACGGGGGAAATTTGAGAATTGGTATAGTTCCACTCTCGAGGAAAATGGCCCATAAATTGTCGCTCAAAGGGAGTGCTTCCTGATCCTCGAGAAGGGGGGGATATTTCCGGAAACGCCAAACAGGGGGCTTGTGACTCCCGGAAGGGGCTCGGAGAATACATCGCCTGCATGCTCGTCGCCGAAAGTGACGACGATGACGAGGTAACAAAAGAGCGGGGTGTATGCGTGGTACTAGTAAGGGTATACGCATTCCAGCGCGCGACCAAGTCCGAATGAGATCTGGTACGTGTGAACGTCGTCGACGCGTCCTGAGTGAGCTCCAGAAGGGAAGTCATGTCTATCTGTTGGCAGGTGAGTGACCCGTCCGATAGTACACTCTGCTGTCCTCACCTGTCAAAAAAATACGCAGATCTGTGTGGACAGGAGCGTCGCGCGACATCATTGACATCTTCGCGGAGATATAATATATTAATCTCCGATTGAACCGGCCACATGCGCCGAAAACAACCCCGAAACCTCCCCATATGCATCATGATTCTGCTCAGCTTGCTCGTCTCCAGCGTTCTCTTCCTCGCGTCGGTCCCGCGGGCACAGGCTGTCGCACTCACGACCGTCATTACACCCAACGAGCGACTATGTTTTTACGCTGACGTGGACAAGGTTGGCGAGAAAATCGGCGTGCGTGTTGCCCTATTAGCTACGTGGTCCGAAACACTAACCCCGTTTCGCAGTTCTATTTTGCAGTACGTGTCAGTCCTCGTAGGACCGACCACGTTTCCTCAGCTTCAACTTCAGGTACAAGCAGGCGGTTCCTTCGACATCGACTTTGACATCAAGGATCCCAACGACAAGCTGCTTCTCGACGGAGAGCGCGAACGTTCGGGTGACTATGTCCTCACGGCGAACACCGTCGGGGAGTATGCCTTTTGTTTCGAAAACGACATGTCCACCTTGACAGACAAGCTAATCGACTTTGACATCATGGTCGAGAGCGAACCGCGCAGAGAGGTGGCAGCCAAGGCGGGCCAAGTGTCGGATCACACGAGCCCAATCGAAGAGAGCATCTACCGCCTTAACTCTATGCTCTTGAGAATCAAGCGCACCCAGAGACAGTGAGTATTCCGTTGGACGCGTCGAACCATTTCATCATCCCGCCGTAGCTTCCACACGCGCGAAACACGCGGTTTCTCCCTCGTCAGATCCACCCAAAAGTTAGTCCATGGGTAGGTATATTCCGTATCCAACTAACCACGCATATAGTCGCCTGTTCTGGTATGGCGTGTGCGAAAGCCTGGCCGTCGTTGGAATGGCAGTGTACGTGGCCTCATACAAGAATGATGTGGCGGATCTTGACCATGGATCAGTTTGCAGGTATACGTTTTGCAAACCTTCTTTACCAAGACAGGTCGTCGGTACAAAGTATGAAATGTTGGTCTTGATTCGTATCCTTTGCACCTTGTTATATCATTACACGCTTTCCTTGGAGGAAGAGGGCGATTTAAATGAACCAGAAAGACACTCTACTAGTTCCGAGAACTCGGGGCTTCTCACTCTTCAACCGTCCTAACCGCATACTGATCTTCAGGTCGCTCATCTGACATTTTGAACAGGAGATAATTAATTGATATAGTCTGCTTCCCTGAGCCGTCTTTTTATTAAGCGTCGCATCTCGAACCCACCACGATCAGTTGGTTGCGGCCCTCGTCCTTCATCATCATTCATGACCATCGATTCTTACTAAGGAACGGAAGGTGTTTGTTCCACATCGACTATCTGTATCCTTCTGAACGCTTCATATAGCCTGGGAGGTTTTGATCGATCGATCACCCAGCTACTTCACGTTGACCACCTTCATATTTTCCTTTGAACATATGAGGTCGCTCGGTATGAAGGAAAGCATCCAGTTCGGATCTTTCATAATAAAAGAAAACGGGGGTGTCCCATCCAATTTGCGACCCCGTCATGCGCAAAGCGCACAGGGTGATCGCGCGATTGGAATCTGAGGTCGCAGGTGCGTACTGTAATATGTATGTTCCTCAAGTCAGATGTGGAGAATAATATCCGCATCCAGGATCACCATGATGCCACACAGATCGGGGCGCCGTGTCAAACTGCGCCGTGCTAAACATGACACTTGTAGGGACTGTATCCGACTCGCGCACACTCTGGATGTCCTGAAATCGGCAGGAAGACGTGGAGCACCCGGAAGACAACGAGACTCTGTAAAGAGTATATTGCATCCTTCCGTCGCCTTAGCTAATATCTTTCACCCTAATCGCAGGTTTCCTGATAAAGCCTGTTGAGCTACGACGAAAACGGGAGTGAGATAATTGCATTTCCGTTCCATTGGACCACACCCGACAAAGCTTTCCGCGGTTTACTCCGTTTTCATGATTAAATGGATGGCGGAGATGTCTCAGAGGCACTCTTGTTGTAAATCTGGCTACCAATTGAACAGGTGCCCCACAGATAGTCACAATGATCGGATCGATATGAAGAATCAAGTCCCCGTTCGAGGAGGTTATACAATATGGTAAGCCCATCACTGGGGCACGGGGATCTGTTAATTGCGTGCTCAGCGGTACTGGCCGTAAAGCCAGGTTTTCTCTCGAAAGGGCCATGGAGAAATGGTTGAACGGGTATACAGCACCCTAAAATGTTTCTCCTCAGCGGAGACCACGATAACATTCCAAATAGAAATTTGAAGACGCGGTCACCCAGATTTTAGGGACATTCATAATAGATTCTTGGGGCCATACGGCGCGCCGGGCATACCCGCCTTCCTATGGCTATAAAACGAGTGAGTGCCACTGTACAAGTCGCCCAGTGTGGTTGGCACCCAACTCTCTTACCTGGCTCGGACCTTGATGGCTCGCAACCTGGCATCCGGCAATTATAAAATCCGTTCTCTTGCTGGCGACGGTCCCCCCGTCAGCGTCGATTTTCTTAGGAAACCTTATCAGCCTGTACGCCTCGGCGGGTCTGTCCAGGACGTATGACAGATCATTGCTCCCTTCCAGATTGCGATACTCACTTCACCTGGTTGTAGTGGACCGTCACAAAATATAGAGATACATTCCAGCTTCGCGTAGTCGGCACGTCCTCGTTCGCCCAAGAGACTGATGGCATGGTCGCGGCTTCCATCATCCCCTTCGTCTTTTGCACAGAAATGGCGTGCGACCTACTCGGAATTGCAGAATGCATATGTACGTGGGGTTTTCTGTGTTCTGCGTGCTAACCCGGAATCTCTATTCGATTTTTAGCATCGAACTGGATGACGACTCAGGCCTGTTAGGGATCATGGGGTGGACGGTTCCCAACGAGATTTCGAATGAGATTTCGGACGACAACCCTCCTCTGGTATATAATTAATTAATTCTCTTCTTGCTATACGACCGTTCTCTGACCCGCGTCACAGATTAATATCGAGTCCATCATGGTCATCCCGTCCGAACCCCCGCAGTTCTTGCGGCATCAGCTGTTTTCATTTGAGCCCATTCGAGATGATTGATCGTTGAGGATAAGATCAGTGTAATAACAAGTACAAGTTTGTGTTTGCGCATGTCTGTTGATTAGATGAGATAAGATCGTGTCAAGCCGGCATCGCTTCTTGACTTCGAACTCATGTCCAACGTACAGACGCAGACAACCATCACTCCACACAACCAGCAGCCGTATGTGACTAGGACATACCCAGCCGAACACGAACTCGATGCCAAGCTCCAAAAAGCCGCTCTCGCGCAAGCAGCTTGGCGGAAACGCACGCTGAAAGAACGGATCGAGATCGGGCACAAGTTCGTGGTATGTGCAGAGACACTCGTGTGATATTTGAATATAGATCAGCTCCCAGTCAGTGTTCAAGGCTATCGGAGACGAGGAGCGGAAAGACCTACATCTCGAGCTTGCCATGCAGATGGGTCGGTACGTTTGTTCCACGGCCTAATCGGCAAGATGCGTCTGATCTTGCCCGTTTGAAGGCCTGTGAGCCAAGTCCCCGGAGAGATCAGAGGGTTCCTATCGCGCGCGGAATACATGCTCTCCATCGCAGAGTCCTGCCTCTCCGACGTCTCCCTCGAGGACACCGATCTGCCCGGATTCAGACGGTACATCAAACGCGAACCTCTCGGCGTCGTCTTCGTGATCGCTCCTTGGAAGTGGGTCTCTGGTCCCGTTCTCACTTCGTCACTAGTACGCTGATGACATATCTTCGTAGCTATCCGTATCTCGTGACCATCAATTCCATCCTGCCCGCTATTGTGGCCGGGAACGCGGTCCTTCTCAAACCCTCTCCGCAGACGCCCCTGGTGGCAGAACGCTTCGTCGATACGCTACACAAGGCAGGCGTCCCTCAGGATCTCGTGCAGGTCTTGCACCTCTCGCCCGGGCTCACCTCTTATGTGGTCCAACACAAGCTCGTCGACTTTGTCTCCTTCACCGGGAGTGTCGTCGGCGGTAAGGCCGTGGAGGGTGCAGCGGTCGCGGGTGCCGGATTCAAGGGCGTCGCTCTCGAGGTATCTTTGAGAGGCGCTTGCAGCCAAGTATCTTAGATGACTGACTTCGTTGTCGGCAGCTTGGGGGCAAAGACCCTGCGTACGTTCGCCCGGATGCGGACCTCAAGTACACCGTCGCCGAACTCGTGGATGGTGAGGAACTTCGACGCGTCTAGTTGTATCTCTCTACCTACTAACGCGATCGCCGCGGCCCTTCTCTCGTAAAGGCGCCATGTTCAACTCGGGTCAAAGCTGTTGTGCTATCGAGGTAAGTTGACCTAAATGAATTTATTCTTTACCCTCTTTATTTACCGTCAAAGCGTATATACGTGCACGAATCCGTGTATGACGAGTTTGTGAGACAATACGTCGACCTCGTCAAAGTGAGTGTTCATTTAGGTCGTGATTCTCGATGCTCATGATCGATGCCAAAAGCAATATGTGCTGGGCGATCCCACCAAGCCAGAAACTTCTCTCGGACCGGTCGTCAGCGTTGCAAGTGCGCAGAAGATCCGCAAACAAGTTTCAGATGCCGGTGAGGATCTCATCACGAGCCCATCATGGCGTTGACCTCATAAACCATGCAGTCAAGGCGGGTGCTACGGCGCTCGTTCCCGAGGACCTATTTCCGATCGCTCAACCGTGCGTATGCAGATGTATAATCCTGGGTTGTCAGAAACTGACAGACGACGATAAAGTGAAAGTGCCTATGTTGCGCCACAAGTCTTGGTTAATGTAAATCACAGTGAGTACAGTGAATAGACGTGTGTGCAATTGCTGAGACGAGCCATCGTCTAGCTATGGACGTCATGATGGTAGGGCCAAGCATTCTGGATGGGCCAACGCAGACGTAGCTGAAAACCACTTGCAGGAAGAAACGTTCGGACCCGTCGTTGGAATCCAAGAGGTCAGTCCAGACAGCCATTTTGTCGTTCCGTGCACGCCGATGAAGATGCGGCATTACTAGGTTTCTTCCGACGACGAGGCCATTCGTCTCATGAACGATTCCCCGTATGGGTTGACAGCCTCTGTATGGACGAACGCGCAAAAGAACCCCGATTCCGAGGGAGCATTCTTGCGCATCGTCGACGAGTTGCAGACAGGGACGGTATTTTTGAACAGGTGACATCTATACCTATCATATGTGGCGCGGGTCATGGTCTGACTTGTCGCGTGCGATCGACAGGTGTGATTCTCTGGATCCTGCGCTTGCCTGGACGGGCGTCAAGAACAGCGGCCGTGGAGTCAGTCTCAGTAAATTCGGTGCGTGGCCGTCCTATACTAGATCCGCGATCCGTTTTTTTACATGGTGCTCGTTAGGCTACGATCAACTCACGCGGGCCAAGTCGGTGCACATGAAGATCAAAACGACGTGACGAGCGGCCCGTCGGGGACGAACAAACTGAATTGAGATTTGAACATTTGTTACACGGGACGAGACTTACATATACATTGCCTGTACGTACGGAACAAGAGATCAGTCAATCATTGGGCTAAGACATAAAGAACTTGATCGAAAAGGAAAAAAAAAAAAAGACCCTCGAAGGGTGAATTATGTATGTACGTAAGTGAACAAAATCGTACAGGACGTACACGCCGAAGCCCACCGAAAAGCTTGCTTCAAGCAGAATATTCAAAATTTCGAATGCACATGTCAGTGAACAAAGAGGAGCCCACCCCTCGCTCGACAGCAAATCTCGTCCTGACTCCTCGACGCCATCTCGTTGCGGAACTAGATCATGGCCAAGAAGTTGATCACGGAGGAAAATCCTCGAAATTTTGCGATGTCGGTGGCGCTCTGGCCGTAGCAGTTGGGTATAGAAGCGGAACAGCCAGCGCCAACCAGGGTTTTTGTGATCTCGAGGCACTGGGCTTCCTCGAGTGTCTCCCACATGGCGACATGCAGGATTGTCTCCCCTCGGCATGTTTTGACATCAATATCAGCACCGTTGTGAACGAGGAATGGAACCATCGACGCTTGGTGTTTCAGAGCACTGAATAAAACCTTGCGAGGGAATGGCACACATTTAGATAGAAGATATTCCACCACAGAGATGAAGCCTCGGGCTACTGCAATGTCGATGGGGAACTCGCCGTAGTTGTTACGTTCAGAAGCACGACAGCCGGCGCCAACCAGAGCCTATGTAATTTCAAGGCACTGGGTGTCCGCGAGTCTCCTAATGGCGACATGCAGAACCATATCCCCGTTTTCACGTTCTCTTTCGGAAGTGGCAACATTAGCTCCGTTTTGGATCAGGAATGGAATCATCGACACTTGGTGTTGCAGAGCAGTGAACAAAACCCTGCGAGGTAATGGCACACTTTTAGATAAAAGATATTCCACTACAGAGATAAATCCTCGGGCTACTGCAATGTCGATAGGGAATTGGCCGTCGTGGTCAGGGCTAGAAGAAGGACAGCCAGCCCCAACTAGAGTTGTGTAATTTCGAGGTGCTGGGTGTCCGCAAGTGTCCTCATGGCGACATGCAGGACCGTATCCCTGTTTTCTCTTTCTGCATCAACATTAGCTCCGTTTTGGATGAGGAATGGAGCCATCGACACTTGGTTTTCCGAGTCCAGAGCGAGGAACAAAACCTTGTCAGGTAATGGTACAGACATAGATAAAAAATGTTCCACCACAGAGATGAAGCCTTTGGTTACTGCAATGTCAACAACAGATTGACGAGGGGGAAGGTATGAGTGTAGCCTGGAGTAACTGTCGCCAGTTTCACTAGATGGGCGACAATTGACCAGCGGCAACCAGACGTTGCACTATCCCAAGGCATTCAACTTCATTATCGAGAGTCATGATAGCGTTGTAGAGGAGAGTATTTCCATATATTCTTTCAACACCAAGATTGTGATGGGCTCCGTTACGAAGGAGGAGTGGAATCATCACTGTCGCGTGTGGCATCACAGCGAACAGGATCCGGGGAGGTAATGGCATGTATTCAGATAGAAGGTATTGCACGACAGTGACAAACCCTCGAGAGACCGCAATGTCGATAGGAGAACAGCCATTCCGGTTACGTGCTGAAGGAGAGCAATTAGCACCAACAAGAAATTGCGTGATTGGGAGGCATTGTGCTTCCTCCAGGTTCTGCATAGATGCATGCAGGAGCGTATTGCCATTATTTTCCTTGGCTTGGAGAACAGCTCCTTTGCCAACGAGGAACATAAACATAGACACCTGGTATTTCAAGGCAGTGAACAAGATGTTTTGAGGGAAGGGATATCCCAGGGACAGAAGGCATTCCACGACACGATCAAATCCTTGACCGACAGCGCTGTGAAATATTTTTGCACTGCAGGAGAGAAGATTGCCTGGAGAACTTGCCCACTTTTCGACCAATGATAAAATGATAGGTTCATCATTGTGGAGTTGTCTGATAATTTGAAAAAGTGAATCTTCTTCTTGTGTCATGGAGCGCTTGCCATCTTTATTCCCCATAAGTGTATTAAATGCAGTCACTTGCTGAGAGGGATTGAGATCCAATAAAGACACAATCTGTGAGCATGTGCAGAACACTGTCAAATATTTGCATGTTCGGCTGTAACCCTGCTCGGCTGTCCAATGGAGGAGTTGGTCACAAGCTGGATAGTCACAGCCAGCATTAAGTAGCATATCTGCAATATCCAGACCAATGTATCGATCGCATACCCGCATAGCGACATGTAGTAGCGTGTTTCCATTGGAATTGAGGGCACGAGCATTGGCTTTTTTACTCAGCAGGAAGCGGATCATCTTGGTTTGCTTCAGGGACGGAGCTTGTAACGCCGTAAACAAGATCCTGAATGGCAGCTCCACAGCGAGACTCGGAGAGAGGAGATATTCCACGACTGAGACATATCCTCGCATCACGGCAATATGAATCGGTGGCTTATCATCAGCATTGAGATCGCGAGGGTTGCAACCAGCCCCCACAAGGAGTTGGGCGATCTCGAGGCAGAGGTTCTCGTTAGAAACCTTCATGGCTACGTGCAACGGAGTATCTCCGTTTCTGGAAACAGCTTTCACGATGGCTGCCCTGGGAATTAGCAGGTTGATTCGTCGAACTCGGATAGTAGTCCACTAACCATTCACATGCGATGACAATGACTCGTCAAAGACGAACGAGTCGTTCACGGGAAGTAAAGCCTTGATGACAGAAACACATCCCATTTCAACTGCGACCAGAAGAAGCGCCTCTGCACAGCCAACTTCAACTAGCCTAGTCAAGACGAGTTTCAGGTCACAATCAACCACTCCTTCGAGCTCCTCTGCACAGCTAATTGTACAATCCAGAAGTCGTCGGTTTTCCCAAGGAGCACTGTCCCATGTGAGGAATTCTGTTGTTTGAAGTAATCGCCTGATGACTGAGAGAGGGAAATCTTGAGGTTGGTCTCTAAGAACGTGTGCAAGCAATGTCTCCGGTATGGTGCTTTTCTTCTCCAAGAGCATATCAATTATTTCCGTCTGAAAGCAATCAACCGCAACTTCCAATGGGATCGCCGTGATCATTTCCACATCAGACGAGTCCGGATCTGCGACGGTCATACCAGGCTGGTTCACGCCAGCACCTTGCGAGATCAATGTCCTGGCATGATTGGCTTTCCCAAAATGTGCAGCATATATGAGAGGGTTTGTTCCCTCCTGAGGCGCAAGAGAAGTATGACGGACAAATGTTTCGAGCAGGGATTCAGATCCAAATGCAATGAGGGTATAAAGTGTGAAATCATGCTCCGAAGTCGGCCACGGAATGCCAGTGCGGATAGACGGAACTAGTTTGCACAGCCGATCCCATTCCAGAGCATATCTGTGAATAACCTGTCGAAGAGCTTCGATGTCCTTCAAAATGCCAGCATTGTGCGGCTCGAGATGACCAAGATGACCAAACCCATCGGAAAGGACATATTTTATAAGGGGGCGAGATTCGTGCAGTTTACTTGCGTCAGGATCTTGATCCCGCCTGAGGACTCTCGACGACCTGTCTCCTGATTCCTCGAGGCAAAATCCAATATACGCCATACAATGCCTCGCAAGGCTTTCGTGGGCATCTTCCAGGATGATATGATATGAGGGTAGTTTCTTGAGAACTAGTTCTCCCATGAGGTACTCCTGCGCGAAGAGCTGGTAAGCTAAATGCAAATTGGTGAAGCC
>JBBPOJ010001855.1:0-11095 GCA_038091395.1 Leccinum rimulosum
CCTCGCGTTCATGAGGTAAGAATAGGACGGCTCCGACTTTCGACCGTGACGACAAACGCCAAGATACAACTAAACTCAAACACCGTTTCAAGTCTAACATATGTAAGTAGTCTCGAATAGGTGCGCAACGTTGGTAGGACGGTGACACCGTTCATGTCGGCCAGTCGTTGGACACATGTTTAATTTCCTTTTCCTCTACCTTCTATTCGCATTTTTGTACTGTATCGAGTCCACTTTCAATGGCGCATTTTACTTTTGATATCTCCTGCTAGCGGGAGGTATCCACATCGATGTTTGTCCCTAAAGTTCACCGTCCGATGGGCAAATTCAGTTCCAAATTGGGGCACGTTACATACTACGCACTCAACCTTCCACTGGCAGTTGTTCGATGCCCCGCTGCCCTAGCTGTAGCAAGCTTCTCCCTTCCGACAATGCGGTCCTGCGCCACATGAACCAGCCGACCTCTCGCTGTTTTGGCTGGGTCGACAATCTTGTCGAAGTCGGCGAGCTTCTCGAACAAGAAGTCGAAGAAAAAAACACTCGGAATAGCCCACTGGCACACTCACCCCAGCTCGTGCACCGGCAGCCGGCTGCAGAACGGAATACAGATAATGACATTCTGGATGTAGATATGCCTGATGAAACACACGGAAAAACTGTTGAAGAATACCCGGGCGCTGCTGCTGTCTTCGTGCAGCAGCAGAAAACATTTCTCGATCGCTTTGATCAGGATCGGTTCTCGCATGAGCGTCGTTCCAACCTATACTATCCGTTTGCAACTCGCGCGGATTGGGAGTTTGGCCTTTGGTTGACGCGGTCCAGCCTGAGCATGGCTGCTATCGATAGCATCCTTTCGCTGGAGCTGGTAATTTTCTCAATCACTAAAATTCTACACATTTATAACGAAATTTTATATCTTTAGGTTAAATCTCTCCCTCTTTCATTCAAGACGGCTCAGCAGTTGCGCGGCCTCGTCGAGCTCCTTCCTAGCGGGCCCGAATGGCAATGTCGTGTCTTGTCGACCAAGGTACCGACCAAATCACCTGTCAGGCTGTTTTACCGCGACCCCGTTAGATGTTTGGAGGCATTGTTCAATCACCCTCTCTTCCATGACAAGCTTATGCTGGTTCCTCGCCGTGTCTATCGAACAGCTGAACAGCTTGTTCGTGTGTACAGTGAATGGATGACTGGGAACGCTGCATGGGAGATGCAGGTCAGTCTCTGTGATCACGTCTACGATCTCAATATTGAAAAAAAAAAAAACACTAGAGCAACATTCCGGATGGAGGCACCCTTCTAGGTGTTATACTTTCTTCCGACAAGACAAATGTGTCTGCACTCGTCGGCGATCGATGTGCCCACCCGCTATTACTTGGACTCGCAAATGTCCGTATGTCAACTCGTCTCAAGTTATCCTCCGACGCCTTTCTCCTGACGGCACTGCTTCCAATACCAAAGTTTATTCACAAATCCAGGCGTATTCGTAGTCTTTTAAGTGACCGGATCATACACGAATCACTGGATATTGTCTTACAGCCGTTGAAGCAGGCTGCTCGCTTCGGAATCATGATGAATGATCCACTTGGGAATCTTAGATTTTGTTTCACACCTCTCGCCTCATATATTGTTGACACGCCGGAGGCATGCATGGTTGCGGGAGTGGGAGGAAAGACTTCTCCTATTACCACTGCGATGTACAAACATTTTGGGGACCCCCATCAACACCCCCTACGCACGAAGTCTCACACGCTGAAACGACTTCGGCAAATCAAGGTTCACCCTGACAATCTGCAGAAATACCTCCTCGCGGCACAAGAATTCCGCTTAAACGGTGTCGCGTCTCCTTTCTTCCGAGACTGGCCTATGGCAGACCCTCCGATATTCCTAACCCCGGAGCCCCTTCACGAGTGGCACAAAAAGCTGTGGGATCACGCGGTTCGGTGGGCAATTAATATCGTTGGGGCCGAAGAGCTAGACTTTCGTTTTTCCGTTATTCAGCCTTCCGTTGGGTTTCGACAATTTCGTGAAGGGATTTCGAATCTGAAACAAGTCACTGGAAGAACACAACGAGATGTTCAAAGATACCTTGTTGCAGTGGTTGCCGGCGGCGCTCCTCCAGGTGTGGTGATTGCGATCCGTGCTCTACTAGACTTTTGTTATCTTGCGCAAGCCCCCGAGCTTGATGATAATGATTGTGACTCGTTGCTGTTGTCCCTGCGCACCTTTCATGATCAGAAGTCCCACATCATCAAGGCTGGCGGTCGACGAGGAAAGAAGAAAATAATTTCGAATTGGTACATACCAAAGCTCGAATTACTTCAAAACATCGTTCCTTCCATTCGGGACTCGGGCGCACCGATTCAGTGGTCGGCTGATATGACAGAGCATGCACATATCTTGATGATTAAAACACCGGCTCGCAGAAGTAACAACAATGATGTTGATGCTCAAACCTGCAGGTACCTCGATCGCCTCGAGAAATGCTCGAAATTCGAGCTTGCGACATCCCTTCGAGAAGTTCAAAATGACATTCATGTTGATGGTGAGGGCCACACAAAGATGATGACCGTGACCGCGCTGATGCAGCAGTTTCAGCTGGAGTCGGTATTAATGGCGCCGGTGATGCTCGTCCCTTGCCGCCGCCGTCCGTTGCAAAACTCGGTCAACCAAAGCGCTCCCCTACCGATTACTTTGCCAAGGCACATGATCTGTCGTCTACTCCCTTTCCCCCTCGGTCTTCAGTGTGTGGCCGCACTGCAATCAACCTTGCGAGGGATCCCAAGATCACTCGAGGATCGATTGAAGAAATCGCTGCTAATTTTCAACTCCCCGATCTCCGTCCTGCGCTCGGCGATTATATCCAACGCGAAACATCCAACGCGCCTCACTCGGTCAGAGGGCCTCGCTCATCGGCCCACGATTGTCCCCTTCCCTTTTCAAAACTCGCTGTCTGGTATTCGGTACGCCTTCAACAAACCCCTTTCCACTCCAACAGTGACCTGGATTCCGCTCAAACGGTTACTGCCTCCCCTCCATCTTGCTCCTGGAAGCATGGTCGTTTCGACGCAGTAATATTTAACGTCGATCCTGGAGAAGAGTGGCCGCAATCTGGGCTTTCTGGTGAGTTTATATTGTCAACTTTCAACTGATCTCTTAACTTGTGCTATCGAGTAGGCCATTCTGTGGGGGAACTCCGACTTATCTTCCGGCCTGTACCACCACGCGGTCAGAGGCCGTGGTGGTGCAGGAAATTCCTCGTTTATGTACGAAGATTCAATATTGTACCCCAAAGGGGTAGTGAATGCGACCCAACGACATCTATGCACGTTCTTCGACGAGCGCGAAGGGCAAACTCAGAGCACCTGGGCGACATCATTCATCTTGATCAGCTTCGATCCCCTGCCAATTTAATCCCGCGATTTGGAAAGGCCGCGAACAAACGCATGGCGTCCACCAACAGCTGTGCATAGTGTTGCCACAGTTCAGTTAACCACGGACCGGTCCGGTTTCATATAGTTTTTCCCACGGTTTAGTTCTTATTGATTTGGTAAGCTACACATAACCATAGTCTTGGTTTTACCCGGTTCGGTCACAGTTTCAAACCACAAAAAACCATGCAACGGTCCGAACCAGTTTCAGACTGGTTCGAACCGGTCAAGACCAATTAGAATTCAACAAATGATACATAAACATGGCCCATTTGAACCGGGGCCGGCACGAGAGCTATGAAGGTACAGTACATGCTATATACAAACGAGCTAGATTGATTATGTAACAAGACGGGTTGGAACTTGGGGACGGGCGAGTCTTGCGGCCCGCGGAAGCACGCGCCGGTCTACAAAAGGCTACAGGACGTCATGTAAATTAAAGACTAAGATGTATGGAATCCATACCTGTTCAAGGCTTGTCTTTTCGAATCTTTGCGTCTTGCAGAACGTCTAAGCAAAATGTTTGGAGAGGACGACAGCATTTGCCAGTCAAATATCTCGGCGCCGCCTAATCTTCCACCAAGATCCTCAAAGCTCGCCCGAAAGCGAGCATAATCAGGCTTTGCAGTGAACGACAAGTTGCGCGAGTACTCTATGAATTGTAGAAACTCCGATGGCAAGGACTTGCAAAGTTCGTCGGCCGAGACGGTTTGCTTGGTGTGGAGGATAGTGCTTTTGCGTATCCGAGTCGTATTGAACCATGGTAGTGATCCGTGTAAGAGGTATACCAGCAAGTACGCCAGAGACTCCATGTCGTCTCGACGACTGAGTTCATGCCCTAGATGGCAGTTAATCGATGCGAATGCGTAAGTGCCGACAAACGGTAGACCGTCGTGAGAAGGGATGTGGATGTGGGTCCGGGGATCGCGATACCAGTGGGCAGTGTTGAAGTCGGCGAGGTATAAAACATTCTTCTGTGTAGCGTCTCCAACGAGGATGTTCTCCGGCTTTATGTCACAGTGTATAAAATTTTGAGAATGAACGGCCTCCAGACGAGTAAGCTTTTGAAGACAAGAAAAATAAATTATAGGAAACCTGAAGAGAGAACGGAACATACCAGTTGACAAGCGATCATCGCTACCGTTTTCTGAGAAAATGACCGCCCGCACAGCTTGAAAACTCCCTCCAACGAAGGTCCAAGGGAGCTGAGCAAGAGTACCTTGCGTCCCGACTCCGTTCCGAACCAGAGAGACCGAGGGATCCCAGGAATGCTGCGCAATTCAGAGAGAACGTAGTGTTCATGCTCGAGTGAACGATTATTGAATCGCGCGTTGTCAATTTTGACGACGAGTTCACGCTTGTTGTTGGACAGGTCGAACGCTCGGAAAACAGACCCTAGTAAGGGCCCTGCGCTGTTAGCCCAGAAGCCATACATGGGACAAATGGCTGACTGCTTACCGCATGATCCAGAGCCAAGCTTGTCCCCTAACTCGAGCTGATAATGGTCACAACAAAGAATCATACGGATTGTGTACAAAAGATGTACAATATAACACAGAAATCAAACAACGAGCTGCAGAGGTTCTTAGTTCAAGCTGTGCGGCCAGTTTGAACTTTGCGGCGCTTACGACACGTGATCATATTCAACTCTATCACACGTGACTGTCTAAGAGATAACGACTGATCGTCACGGATGTATGATCGGGGTACGTCTCTCTCGACGAGATCAATGTTGAACCATCTCGATGTCGCGGAGCCTCGACCTGCTTGTACCTTTTCAGGACTACTCACGCAGACTGCTCTCTAAGAGGGCGCGGGCAAGGTACATGGGGTATCCATTGCAGTCTTCGCTGAAAGGAACAGCGCTGTCCGGGATATCGTTACCCTCCGTCGCGACTCGTGAACGGGACAATGCACAAAATTGAGCGTACCCAGTAGTGCTTCTGTGAGACCAGGTCATTAGTGATTACGAGGACGGTGGATGACGGACTTCGTTATGAGGCCGACCTCCCCGTCTGTGGCGATGCCAACCTGGTCGGGGATGTATCGCGGGATGTCACTCTCGACGAGGGTGACGTTGAGCGAGTTGAGCTCAACACCACGAATCCTCGACTGAGCAAGGACGACCGTGCTCTGGGGTAAGAAGGCAAACTAATCATTTAGCTCTTTGGATGTGTGGCAGAAGTCACCGATTACTCACCAAGAGTGCCCTCCTAGAGAGCGAGAGCGACGTACGTGGTACATATATTGCGGTCTTGGCCGAAAGGAACGGTGTTGTCCGGGAAATTGTTTTCCTCAGACCATACCCAAACCAAAGGGGCCGCCGAACCATATCTCTTGAAGCTTTCAGTACTTCCGCGAGCGGCGTCGAGACACTCTTCCTTTTGGATGACGGCCCGGGTGCGGGTCTAAACGATGACAGGAACATGTGAATGCTATAGGCTCGTGAGCAGTGAGAACGACGACTGAGATAGAAAGAGAGGTGGATCGACATGGAAGGACGCAATCAGGACGGTTTTGAAATACAACTATCAACAGACGAAACCAAAACACCCAGAGGAAAAACAAGACATTCACGGTGGAGAATACAAAAGTGTGATAGTTCAAAATACGGGAGACAGGAGACGGCGACAATGAGTACTACATCAGCTCAGCACAAGCACCTTCTTCGCGCTCGACAGCCTCAATAATCCTGTCAATTGCATCCCTCATGTCCTCCGAATCCTGAAGCGTAGTGGCCTTTGCGGGTGCCTCGGGATTGTCCACGACATCCCATAAGTTAGCGGTGAAAGGCTGAGAGAAATTCAACCGTTGTTTCTTGTAATGGTATTTCAGCATTTGAAGCGATTCCATTAGGATGGGGCTGATCCTATTCCGTTTCTTCGTGTCTGTTTCCGAACTTGATGAAAAGACCCGTTCGCAAGGAACGGCGGATGCTTGCACAGGAAGGTAGTCCATCGCCATGGCAAAGAGGATTGGATACGTCTTGCGATTTGCCTAAACACCGTCGTCAGTGTTGTGGGTCGTAATAGTAATCATACTACGGCGTACGCACGTCCCAGAATTTCAAGGGGTCGTCGCCTTGCTTCGTCAAAACCCCTTTAGTATAGAAGCGATATTCGTCCTCGACACTATCGACCACTTCGCGCATCTGTCTTCGACTTCCCATGTCCTTAATACGCAGCCGTGCAGCGACCGCATCTAAATCCTCGAGACGTGGCTCGGTTTCTGTGGGTGGTTGTTGAGGGAATCGACTGTGATATTTGTGCATCTGGATTTAGATCATTAGATACTTCAATATACTTAGCGAAGGTCGACGCTCACCAGTTCTAAAATGACGTTCTTGGATTTCACAATGTACTCTTCATCCCAGTGCTCTTCGATCCAGCTGATTCGGATAGACGGCTCGACAACTAAAAGAAAGGTGAGAAAGAACCCTTATCACATAACCGACACGTACACATGGCAATGACGTATGCGGTCGTATCGTCCATACGACTGTAATACTTAGTAGCCCAGCGGAGGCCAATGTCGAGCCATGGTTTGAGGCGAGGTCGACTTTCTCGGAGGTCTTTCCACCCCGTCATGAAAAGTTCGAAGTATGGCACTGAAAGGCCAAGACGCGGTAGCTTTTCGCCCGAGACGCGATGCTGGACGACATGTGGGACCTACTTACAGTCATTAGTCAATGTTTGATGCGAAACGTGGTACTTACGTCGAGAATGTCATGGTAGTCTTGGAGCACCATCCACTGGGAGTCTGACAACTTCAGTTTTTCAAGATCACGATGATTGGGTAACCCAAGGAAATAATCAACGGCCTGAGAGAAAGAATGAGCAGGAAATTGACATGATATCCATCGTGACTCACCAATCGCATTTCGAGGAGTCGATCAACCATACTGTACGTTGAATCCCACCGCGTTTCGGAATCGCGCTTCAGCTCATGTTCGGGAACTCGCTCGAGCAAATCTCCAGGCTTGAACCAGTTCCTTGAGTTGCCCAGTCTGACGGTGTCAAAGAAATCATCTCGGCGAAGTCCCGAGGCACGAATTGCAATGACAATGGAACGACCCATCTTGATCGGGTCTTTCTTGACCGCGGCGGCATACCGTTCACGATCAGCACGATCGACAAAAGCATCCACCCACGTATGCGCAATCTCCTCGAATGTTGAAGCCGAGAAGCTATCCATGACGTGCTTCACACAAATATGAATTATGTGTGGGAAGCACCTTATTTGGCGGTCTTGTGCATCGAATTCGATGTCCCGTTCGGCCAACAAGGCCTCCAATTTTTGCATGAGCGTTCCGTTGTTTGAAGCATTGTCCATAGAAAAGTGTCCGACCTAGCGGTTCTAGCTCATTAAAAAATTCGTAGCTCGTTATGTTGAATAGACAAACCTTATAAGTTGCGCCAACGCGGTCGAGAAGACCTAAGACCGTCTCGGCCAACATGGCACCATCATGGTGTCCAGATAATCTTGTGAAGCCGAGGAGCGCCGACCTCAAGTGCAATCGGTTCTCGGAATCTTCGCCGATCCAATGGCCAGTAAGGGCGAGGAACCCTGCCATATTACCTGCAGACCAGACGTCTGCTGTGAATGATATTCGCCCGAGTGCGTTCTATGGAATGTCGAATTAGTATTTAGCCAGCGCCCGATGCCCGTGCTTACCCCCAATTCGCTTTTAAGAGATTTGAGGTATTGCTTCCATGCTTCGATGATTTTGTTACGGATGCTTGTTCGACGAGGAATTTCGGAGTCGTTAAGACCGTCCCGGAGGAAAAGAAGCAGGTCCCGAAACTCTTTGCATTCCACGACATTGAGGGACTACATGATATAAGCCGATGATCATGGTGTAGAGATGATGAGTAACGTACTTGATCGTCGGACACGATGAAGGAAATCAGGAGCTTGTGAAACTCGTCCTTAGAGTAGGGCGGCAGAGAGCCTCGGCCATCAGGATCTGCTGTATCCTTTTGACCAGCTGTCGATGTTCGTGCACGAAGATTCTGCAGCGTGCCGCCCGTTTCCAATGCGTCCCGTAACTCGGCAAGCGTGTACCCAAGCAAGAGGGACTTCTTGACACTATCCAGCCAGATGGGCCAACCACGAGCCTCCACGATTTCCAGGTACTCGCGGAGGTGCCAGCGATCCAGGTGGCCGCGGAGGGTGGAAGTCCCAGACTTCGCAGCGTAGATGTATGTACGCCGGGTGGCATACTTTTCTGCCCATGCGACTGGGTCAGTGTCATGGGCTTCCCTTTGATGGGGAAGTCATTGTTTCAGCGCAAACGATCAACCATATAATAAGAGGAATATGACATACTTGCAAGGTTTACAAGTAGAACTCTCCGTGGTCCGTTCAAAAAAGTACTGGATATCTGCGGTGCTGGCAGACTTCGTGGACTGGGTTTGGGAGGGGTCGACAAACGGGTCATGTACACCTCCTCGTGGACGTCGCGGGTTGTTGGCAGGAGCAGCCGCCGGAGGGACTTCATCTTCGTCGTCAGTTAGCTCTGATCCAGAGCCTTCCTTGGCCAGCTCGGCGTTGATATCAAATACCTCTCCGTCCGCCTCGGGCAGGGCGCGAGCAGCACGGGGACGGGGAGCGGCACGTGTCTTCCCACTGGGCTTTTTGGCTCGACCTCGTCTGGGAGCTGGTGACGCGGGAACGGGGCGTGAAGCCTGAGCATGTTCGGTCTGCCTCTTTCGACTCATAGTTGGAACGTTAGCAGGAGAAGATGGAATGAGAAATTTTCACCACTCACCTTTTTATTACTTGGAGCTAAGCGAAAAAACGGCGGTCACCGGCTGAGGATAAGCGGGTAAGCGAACCCTCGAGGTAGGCAAAGTACCGCAAAGTACGGCGTAACGGGAGTAGTCGGTAATGCCAATTGATTACTTAACCAGATACTAGGTAGAAACGGGAGAACAGATCTATAGATTGACGAGGTTTACATAGTACAAAACGTGGTGGCAACAACAAAACTTAATACGGAACGTGTAATCGGATCAAAATGTTCGGCGTCCTACTAAGTACCTGCAATACGAATTTGTTGAGCAGTAAAAAGGTGAACACAATGACGAACCTCGTGCAGTCATGCAGCAGAGCCAGTGCGACGTCTCAGTCGCTTGCTCGACCTGGATCCGGACGGCTGTGAGGACTGTGAGTTATTCTTATGCTTCCCCGACTTATGCCACTTCGAATATCGCTCGTGCGCACACACGAGGACGGCTGTTTTGACGGATTCGAGGACTACGTCCCAGGGTATCGCCAAGCTCGCCTTCGATCGACGCACTCGTTCTATGACCTCCGGCTTTCCCGTACCCAACTCCATAACAGCAAGGACTGACTCCCTTAAGGTTTGGGAGGCTTTGAGGAATAAACGGTCAACCTCGTCTGTCAAGACCAAAGGGTAAATCAACTATAATCACATAACTAAGATGATTCGATGAATGATATAAAATATAAGCATACCCCGCGCGCCGAGTGCTCGCTTTGATCGTCACCATCGATCGTTAGTGTGCCTGTCTCAGGGGAACGTGCATAGACCTCTACTGCTACCCTGGAGACGGAACTCCAGGTGATCCCCCCAAAAATGACAGGTCCCATGCCGTTTTCATCGACTTCGGGATCGGGCTCGAAGTCGTCATATTGAACGAACGGTTGGGTGCGAAGCTGTTTCGCAAGGGGGTTGTCGTTAGCCGGAGATTGCCATTTGGGAAGCTCGTCGATGGAAAACATGAACACGAGGTCGATGGAGGGGGAAGCCGCAACAACACTTTTGAGTTGATCGCGGGTTTTGGAGGTGGAAGTAGTGAATGCGACCTCCCCGATCCACTTCAGGATCTTACGAGGTCTCTTCCCAGCACTGACTTGGATCACAACCTGCAAGTCCGGAATCGTTGTCCTGCTGCCGCCTTCTGTGGTCTTCATGCTTTTCCTCTTGCCACTTTTACCCACGTTGTCGTAGAGAAGGTGACTGTTCATGGCTACCAAGACTTGGTGAATAACGCCGTCGTGACCGATGTTGCTGACGAAGTCGCCGAGCAGTATGGTATTGAGGGAAAGGAGAACAGCCTCATGCAAACTTGAGGGGCTCATAATGAGCAGTGTGTTGTCGTCGTAGAGATATATTAATCTGTGATCGATCGCAAGATTGGTCACTGGCCCGTTTGTGTTTCTTGAAACGATAACGATCGACTCACTTTGTAGGTAACCGTGGATGCTGCTCTCCGAGTACTTCTAATAGATCAGTGTATTCGTCGCGTGTGAAGTTCTCGAATGTCTGGTATTTCAAGTTGGTTGCGATGATACGAGGGATACGGGGTATGACGAACGTGCACAACATCAAGAGGGCCTTCTACGAGCAATGAGAGGAGCTCATCTAGGAGTGGAGTCAGTCCTAAGCCTCGCACACTTGGAAATGCGGACTCAACTGGTTCTAACGTTATCGCGTGCATCAGCACCCGATATTTTCCCATCGCTAAGTTGCAGGGTCTCTTGTTGACACTTCTTTGCGGATATGAGCCGCCCTCGATTTCTTTTGAGCTGGCCACCTTCACTCTTGTGTTGGGCATCATCACTCCTAGGTCGAATACTATTTCTCTTGTGGACAGAGTTATTCTTGATAGAATGACTGATTTCTTGATCTCTGAAGAACA
>JBBPOJ010001856.1:0-11082 GCA_038091395.1 Leccinum rimulosum
CTTCTTGTGCCTTGTTCGGGGTTTGCTTTTACGGGTTCTTCGCTCCAGGCTAGTCTGGACCGTGGCTATGGAAGGTGTCAAGTGTTGCGCAAGAACGCAACGCTCATCCGAAAATATCCCAATGGGATGTAAGTCTGTTTACCTCTCGCACCCACGTAGACGAAGCTCTCGCCTGGGGCGACCGCGAAAGAGATGGCTTTAGCAAAGCACGAGGCCGTGCAGCTCGCAGACAAGTGGTCGATCTCATCCACAAGGCTGAGGAGGCTTTGGCCAAGCTGACAGAGAACACATTGGAAGCGACGATGCCTACCTACACCAGAGTCGGTGCCCGCACCAGCCGCAAGCTTAAACTCAAATCGCTTCCTTTAGTTGCCTCAAGGTGCACATTTCCATCTCGGAACCCGTCAATTCGCATCTTGTAAAACCATGGATGAACTCGCGATGGGACTCAAACACCTCGAACGATCCACACTCGACTACTTTGTGTGCGTTGTTCTCACTATAACCTCACTCCTTTTCAGACCGCGCGTGTGTTCTCGTGGAACGTTTAGATTAGCAGGGTTCTCAAGGCCCGCATCTTATGCTGATATATCCCGTCATTTCCCAACAACAGTAAGCAGCTCGCTCGACGGACCCACGGACTGGAACGCCCTCCGGGCTTTTGCCCACTCTTACATGCGCTCACTCCAGGCTACACCTTGATTACGCGTTACTCTAGTAGGGATCGAATTTCAGATTGAGGTATAGTTTTACACGGACTTTGTATCATCATGCACGGACAGCGACGACGGACAACTTGTGTAGAAATATGTACCACTTGACGTATCGATTGTTTGTAAGTTCTGTTTGTAATTTACTATGCATTGCACAAAAAGTAGTCATTCAGACTATGTGCGATTCCAATCGTGTGTCTGCACGTATTAACTTGCGCGTCACCGCTGCATCGGCGTCATGGACGCGACGGCCCCTGGGTAAGCATGATCACAAAATAAGGTGGCCGCAAGTCCCGCAACTGTTGAACTTCCAAGCCGACCTTCGACTGGACATTAAGTAACAAAACGGCGACTAATAAGCCTCCAAAGACTTGGTGGATTTACTGATGGGTATAACTATAATGCATCGTTTCTAACGGGGCCCAGGGGTGCCCGGAGGGCTTGTGAATCCTACACAATACGCTAAGGCGGGCATCGGAGGGCCCAGATCAGATGGGCTGATTCCGATATGAGGATCCGTTTCAATCCGTTGATGTCGAAGTCGCGTGCCACAACGCGCTCGTCGAGACGGACCTTGAGGGCATCGTAGGTATGACGGCTTGGGAGTGCTGTAATCAATTCGTTACACAAACTTGAACGAACTTTCGACGGTACTTACAAAATTATATAATATTTTAGTTCCTTACTGGGTTGTTTGTTCCTGTGATAAACGTGTGATAAATCTGCAGAATCTGAGGATGAGAAAAATATCATTATAATCGTAGGGGCAGTCACTCAGTCACTGGGCCTAGTCACCGCAACCTGGTATAAGCGTAAGTACGAATTATAATTATAAATCAGACGAAGTTTCAATGGAGGGTGAAGGAGAAGCCAATTTGCAACAGGGCACACAACTACCTCTACCGTCCGAGGAATCAACATCGCTGCCACACGGATCAATACTGTCTACAATTTCGAAAGTCACTTCATTCTGCAAGGAACCTTTGATGTGACCTGCTTGCAATTCAGCCTCCTTCAACATTTCGTCCGCTTCCTCAGAGTCGTCCACGGCCATCGCCTGGAGTATTTCGAGTTCTTTCGTGCGAAGACGCTGATACTTGGCGTGCGCAGCAAAAGTGGCACGAGTTGCCCGTGCGAGCTCTAGCACCCGCCTCGCGTGTAAATCCTCGAGCTCCGGCTTTCTCCTTAGAGATGCCTACATATGACCCCCATCTAATCAATAGACATGATGACGAATGACACATACTGACCGATGTAAGCAGGGTTTTAGCCCTTTTATAAGGCAAAACATCATCGTCCTTGTCCTTGTCCTCTGCTTCAAACCGGCGACGCTTCTGTCCAATTATCATGGTTGACAATGACCCACATATAACGGGTTGCTCCTGCGGCTTTGGTGGTGGATTTGGTGGTAACACGACAGGATTGTCGGCGATGTGACGTAAGGGACTGGATGAGGGTATCTTCGACAGTGGTGGGGATGGTGGGGCGTTGAGTAGAGGCGACAAAGGAGGTGCTAGTGGGGTCGGTGAGACCAGCGGGAATGGGACGGGGGCTTCCATCGCAACGTGTGAATACCTGTGAAGCAGGGGTGCTGCAATTGAGTCAATCAACACAATTTAAAGTCAGCGACCACCAGACTTCCATATGTCCTCTTGAACGTGGTTCACAGTGACACGGTGTTCAACTCAGCAGCTACTTTATATGCATGTCATTCTGAACACTTCGGCACTGTGACATTTATGAATATTGTATCAGCGCAGCGCCAGGTCTCCGATTCCAAAACACCATGTTTTTTGTTTCATTAAATTATATCTATGAGTTAAAAAAAATTGTACATATGATGATGGAATATGATGCCAAGCTGTAAACTTCCCCGACTGTAGAGGAGGGTTCTGTCAGCCAAAACCCCTGCAGTGGCATCGTACAGACGGAAATTGTCGCTTTCACAGTCCCAGAAAATGTCTCGGGAAACATTTGCTTTTCCTATTCCTGGACCCTTTAGGCCGTGTATTTCCTATAACGGCTCGAGACTACTTAATATCTACGACGTGAAGTTGCTTAGTTACGTAGTTCTCGGTCTTTGGCCCGATTGGGATCCACCTTATTCATCATTTGCTTTGTAATCTGTCACTTATCGCCCGTGCTCTCCCGCACGCTCCATACCATCCATCCTCCTTCGCGCAACAATGCCGCGCCGGTAGGGAATAGCACGGGTATTGTGCGAGCGTTCGTATACCCCCCGGGGTTTCTCTCCCTAACCCACCCGACCCCGCCAAACTTCGTCACGGTGCCCGCCTCTCCCTCTCCCTCTCCTTCACCCACCCCACGCCAGACCCGTCGTGAGGACACCAACAACGTCCATGTCGAACAACGTGACGACGACGTGGCACGGTGCCCGCCTTTCCCTCTCCCTTTTTCTCTCCCTAACCCACCCCACCCCGCCAAACCTCGTCCACGCCGTCAGCGGACTGCGAACGTGTCGCGTCGACACGTTCGACTCGAACGGTGCCCGCCTCTTCCCCTCTCCCTCTTTTTCTCTCACCCACCCACCCCACACCGCCAGACCTCGTCCACGCACGTTCGACTCGACGACGACGTCAAGCGTGATAATGAACACGACGCGACGACACGAAAGTGCGTCTTTCCCTCCCTCTCAGGCTGTCTCTCACTCACCCTCCGCCAGACGTCGTCCACGCCGTCACCGGACTGCGTCCAACGACACGACGAGGACGAGGACGATGGAGAGGACGGAGGCGGACCGTTGACGATGCGACGAACATGTCGGACGCGACGTCGAGGCGGACGAGGACGCAATGCGACGACGGACGCGTTACGCAGCATGGCGACGTGATGACGACGATGACGGTACGATGCCAACTAGCGACGCGATGATGACTCGTTGACGCGGCTAGGCGACAACGACTCCACGCCCACGGGAGGACGACGGACGAGCGTGAGGCGAGTGTGTGCGGGTATTGCACGGCAGGGAACAGCGCACTCGTCCACACCATTCACCCCCACCCTCTTCCTTCCCTCGTTCAACAACTCAGCGCATCGACGACACGGCGTGGCAGCACGATGTGATGACTGCCACAACGACATACCACGACGGGACGACAAGTCGGACGAGTTGACGACGACAATAATGGTGGGTGGGGAGGTGCAAGCATCAGGGAGACGGGTGATGCGACCACTACCGTGACAGCGTACCATGGTAGGACTACTACGATGCATGACGACGATGACGAATGAATATTTCTCTCCCTCTTCTCCTTCCCGTTCCATCCCCGCTCCTGTCCCCGTCGCACCTTTCCAACAAAATTCATACAAGACCACTGCTATTCAGACACCATCGATGTCCCAAACGTCCTTACCTTCCACCGTCGATGCCCTCCGTCTCACGTATGACCGCTGGCAGCCCGCCAAGCACGATCAATAAAAAAGCCGATCGAGCCGATGCCCGAGGAGTCACTGGGACTCTGACACGGCGAGACGAAGGTCAGGGCGCCTGAATCTGGGCCTGGGTCCATGGTGAAGAAAGCGGTGTCCCAGTCGGGCTCGGAAATGCAGCATCCGTACCATCTAGTATTTCTCCCCCCCCGGTTGGAACTGCGGCTTCACCACCCCCTCGTCGATCCCCGTTGGTGCGTCTTCCGGGTCGGGAACGTGTGCGCCACAGGACGTCGAACCGTGAACGTGAGCTTGGCAAAGACAATTACGCTGTAGAGCATGGAGGTGCCGCCGCCTCCACAAGAAGAGTCATTGCGGATGAATCGATATTGATTATGCGATGATGTACTAATCACAACTAAATCAAATTTAAATTTTCCCAAGCAGATATTCCTGACGATATTTTCAGATACATTCTTGTTGGATTCTGAGTACTAGCCGAGGTGTAGCCTAAGCCGGTGGTTCCAGCGATTCCGATTCCGTCGGTTAACTCATTTTAAGTTGAAGTTCTCGCACTTCGACTTCGAGGTCACTTCGACATCTCCTTACCATGCCGCCCGTAAAACATACTTGTGGTCACTGCGGCCTGGCTTTCCCTACTAGAACTGGTGTCCGCCGGCATATTGCACATTCTCGTCTATGCTACGCACAATGGGAAGCTCAGATATCAAAGCCTACGACAATCGCGGCTGCCTCTGCCCTCTTCAATGTGTCACGGAACCGAGAAGATGCTCATCTCAACAACGACCAAGCGCACAATGAAATGGACATTGACATACCTCCACCTCCTGATGAACCCATTGTCGATGCTTACATCCCCAGGGCCCCTGATGATCGTTTGCCACGCTATGCTCGTGAGTTCGACGAGAAGCGGGCCGCAGATATCCTTGGAACTACACAGACACAATTTGAAACCTTCAAGTCCGAACAAGACGCCTCGGGTGCTGGGGAATATGCACCTTTCAGCGATCGAGAGGAGTGGGAATTAGCAGACTGGCTCATAAATAACGTGAATCAGCGTGCTACAGACGAATTTCTGAAATTGCCAATTGTGAGCGCCCGTCCATATACCAAATCACACAGAAATGAACTTACTGTTCAATAGACGAGTACTCGCACTCGTCCGAGTTTCAAGAACAAACGGTCGTTTTTGAAAATAGTTGATCAACTTCCCATTGGTCCCGAATGGAAATGCGAACTCATACGTGCCAATGGTGACCCGATTGAGGACGAGGATACCGGCGAGGGTCACGATGGACAGGTGGACTCGGAGATGGAACTTTGGTTGCGAGATCCCGTTGCCTGTGTTCAAGAGCTCATCGGCAATCCTGCATTCCATGGAGAACTGGCATACGCACCCGAAAAGGTCTACGCAGATCCTGAGGGTCAGTGTCGTCTATACGATGAGATGTGGGCGAGTGATTGGTGGTGGGAAATGCAGGTAATGTGCTCATTAATGACTTGAGCAACTCACCTAACGAACTGTCAGTCTCGTTTACCGGAAGGCGCCACTATCGCGCCAGTGATCTTGGCCTCAGACAAGACCCAGCTGTCCCGCTTCAAGGGAGACAAAAATGCATGGCCCGTGTATCTTAGCATTGGCAACATTTCTAAGCAGACTCGCCGTCAACCCTCTCGTCAAGCTTCGATTTTGCTGGGGTACATACCTACGTCGAAATTGGACTCATTTGACGACAACTCCGTCGCTGGGCAGCGACTATTTCACTACTGCATGAAGAGGATTCTGGCACCTCTGGAGGCTGCCGGCAGGCAAGGTGTCGAGATGGTTTGCGCTGACGGCCGTTTGCGACGCATCTACCCAATCTTGGCAGCGTACGTTGGGGACCACCCAGAACAGTGTCTGGTGGCGTGCTGTGCCCAGAACCGATGCCCGAAATGTTTGGTACCGGCAGACCAAAGGGGAGCGAACATTCAATTTCCTCCTCGCGACAAAACGCAAGCAGTTCGAACGCTACACGCGCAAGCCACTGGGCAATACCCTCCGGAGTTTATTGCAGACGGGCTTCGTCCCGTTTTCTCCCCGTTCTGGGCAAGCCTTCCCCACACTGATATCTTCCTTGCCATCACTTCGGACATCCTCCATCAGCTGCACCAAGGCATTTTCAAAGATCACCTCAAAAAATGGTGTAGTGCGCTCATTACCAAGAAAGACTTCGACGCTCGGTTTCAGGCCATGCCGGTTTTCTCTGGCTTGCGCCATTTTAAGGAAGGAATATCCAAAATCAAACAGTGGACTGGCACTGATCACAAGCAGCTTCAGCGTGTATTTCTCGGTGCGCTCGTTGGTGCAACTCCGCCGAACGTAATGAAAGCAGCTCGTTCTCTCCTAGACTTCGTTTACATCGCGCAATATCAGACGCAAACAGACAAGACCCTCCAAGCGCTCGAGCAAGCACTTGACGACTTCCATGTCGCCAAGGATGTCTTTATCGAGCTCGATTGCCGCGGGCATTTCAACATTCCTAAGTTGCACTCCTTAACTCACTATGCAGCAACGATCAAGGCATTGGGCGCACTTGATGGTCTCAATACAGAACATTCTGAACGGTTACATATTGATTACGCCAAAAAAGCCTACACAGCAAGCAATCGGAAGGATTACGTCATTCAGATGACTAGGTGGTTACAGCGTCAAGAGGCTTTTATTCGCTTCAAATCTTTTCTGTCCTGGCGTAGTATGCAAGGCAACGGGCCCGCGACTCCTGCCAGTGCCCAACCATGCAGAAACGCTCAAACTAAGGATTTCCATGCCGGTCAAAGTTATCATATTTCTCACCACCCCCACTTCCCCCAAAAACCACTCCGCTATCTCGAAGAGCATCACGGTGCTGTAGGTTTCATTGATGCGCTGCAAGAGTTCCTCAGTACTTTGCCGTTTATCGGCCATCAACTTCGCCACCGGCCCAATCAACATGATCGCTTTGACTGCTTCAAAAGCGTCATGATCCAATTACCGGCATGTCAATACATGCCGTGCAAGAACTACGCTAGGATCCACGCAACTCCTCCACGCTCCAATGGTCCCCGCAAACCTACTACACCGGCTCGATTCGACACTGCCCTTGTCATTACTGATTTTGATGATGCGCGACAGCACGGTGGACTGCATGGTATGTACCCTGTGACATAGTGAGCAAAATTAACTCCTGGGTTAGGTCTCCGCGTGGCCCAAGTAAGGGCGATTTTCACGTTGCCACCTCACCTTGGTGATTATCGAACACCTCTCGTCTATCTCCACTGGTTCAAGCCACTATGCCAGCTGGATGATGTCACCGGGATGTTCCGCATCAGCCGTTCGACCCGTCACCATCAACCCAATACTGCCGTGGTTCCGGTTCATCAACTCAGTCAAGTTTGCCATCTCATACCCAAGTTCGCGGCTGGAGCGATTCATCCGCGCTGGATTCAGGGATCCTCTTTGGCTGATGCGGACAGTTTTTATTTGAACAGATACATAGACCCCCGGTTGTTTGAGCAGCATAGAGTTCATGAGTAGATGGTGTTTCATATCAACCATTCTTCTGATTGTTGCTGCACTTTACTCCCTTGCTGCGAGCACGCTAGTGATGTAGTAGACGATAGTAGTCATTAGTTTTGTGCATGCGATTGAGCTCATGCCACCACTCTACAGCTCATCCCCTCACCCAAATGGTTGAACCCACCACGCTTAGCAAAGGAGTTCAAGCGGTAATACATTGGTGTACTAGCTGCTCGCTCGAACCCTTGAAGCACGCAGGTCCTCCATGCCAGCATGAGGGTCTCCTTCTCCCGGTTCCATCATCATGATGCACTCTCGTTCAACCGAGAGCGCGCGGCGATCACTGCACGTCACCCCGTTTTCACCCTCTCAGTTTCTTAGTTTCTGTCATGAATACCGCTGCCTTCCGTCTCGCCTCCTTGTCGCGTCCGACAGCCAAAATTTGTGGCACAGCATTCCGCCGATATACTATATGCACCCACACATCACGAGGCTCCAGGTTTGACGGTAAGGCCTTTAAAGCCTTGGTCAGAGATCAAATTTGTGTAATAAAAGTAACATAAGAGAGACGTTCTAAGGGCTCATAAACCAGGCTGTCAGTAAATATACAAATGCGCTCAAGCTGGACTGTCCGGCATGGCTGTACGTTGCGCGATGACTTGAATATATTCCCTCCCCTCCCTACCATGTACACCTCCAGCTTTTCACACTTCGGCACTTTGTCAAATGGGCCAAAAATGACCTGCGTGGGCGTGCCTTTCCAGCCCCGGGGAAGACAGCCGGTTGTGGAACGCGAGACGACCGGTACGATGAGCCAAAACGAACTTGATTCCGTTGCCAAACCATGACTGGATGGTTTCATGCACAACGACGTCGACGAGACTCCAGTCGACTGTCGACGGCAGCAGGGCTATGTTGCACGGCAGTCTACATGCATGTCCAGAAAACGACGTGCTCACTCGAGGTGAGGAACGTGAGGCACGGTTTTCCTATCAAGATGCATCAGCGATCCGACCACTGAATCACGGTCTATTACATGGCACACGCAATGCCTCCGTACGGGAATGCGGGTGGCAACACCAACAAGTCCGAGTCATACACCTCGAGCTTGTAATCGATCGTGATCCCTTCCTCTGCCGCCAAGAACCTGCCGCAAATTCAGCTCCACAACGCGATCCACCATCTACTGTAGGACTCGCCTGGGTGTGTCCTCATTGAGCTTGTGCCATTCTGCATCCAGTGCCGTCCACGAGTTCCGGTTTGGCCCTGTCGCTTGTCACGTTCAATGAACTCGCATTGCAAAATACTGATGCCGTAAGCTGGGTCCCATCCCGGCCACAGCCGCCGCTGTGTATATTTGTTTGTTTCTGTTATGCTCCCGAAAATTTTGCCTTAAAACCCCTCCGCTCGCCACCCACCCACCTTTGACCAAAGCCACTACAACGCACCCCCAGCGAGCCAGACCTTGGCACGTGGGACTGTTGGGCTAAAAGTCCACGGGGCCTGCCTCCCGATGCCTCAGCGAGCCAGACCTTGGCACGTGGGGTTGTAGGGATAAAAGCCACAAGGGCCGGCAAACCAATGCCTCAGCGAGCCAGACCTTGGCACGTGGGGCTGAGGCCAGCTGGACCCCCCATACGCCATCAAGCCAGGCAAGGCATGCAGGCCAGAACCGCCTGCCGTAAGAACGACGTCCGGGAGGCGCAACGTGCTGACTCGGATACCTTACACCTCGGCCTCGATCTACATAACGTATGGCGTACCGGTACCTAGTAATAATAATGCAACGGTAAAAGTCGTCCACGTCGTTGACTCGCACATGGCTGGGAATGTTGTCTAGCGACGCCCTCGACGTACATCATGACTCAGTCCACCTTGCCGGGATAAAGTTCTGGAGAGGTTTCTGCAACGCAAATTGAAACCCAGCTGGTACTCAGCTTTCTCCGAACGGATGGAACCGAGACTAGGGATAAAGTTGAGTGCTTGCTGTAATTCAAACTCAGCCTTAATTTTCAACCAGCTCCCCTGCCAATTATCTGCGAGTCGTTTTTGAGATACTACTTCAAATAACATATAGGCTGCAATTTCTGCTGGACTTGCTGTCGTTGCTTAGGCCTTAGGCTGGACACCAGCGGTAGGACTCAAAAGCAAACGCTCCGTGTAGGTATCATCCATTCAAACGCCGGTAGCGTGCCGCTTCGGCAGACCAGTGACGTGCAACTTGAACGATTCAATGAACCTGGGCTCGTCACAAACTGTAAGAAATTTGAACCTGGTCCCCAACGCCAAGGTTCCGAGTCAGTCTTTCTGGCAACGCTCATAGACACAACTGATAATCGATACGTTCTAAGCAGGCTGCTGGCCGCACGCGCTTCGCCGCGGATTCATCGCATCTCGATTGGCCATTACTAGTATGATCAAGGAAGCATGCCACCGTTCCTAACACAGTCATGTTATTGGCCACGCCACATTTCGGGAATGTAGACCGTGGTTTAGAAGAAGACACTTGTGTGAATCCACCTCCCATGACAGTGGTCATGTTACCACAGTCAAACATACTCCTCAGGACCCGCTAGGGTATTGTTGACAGTTTCTTTATCAGCACTGATAAGGCGGGACGAGGCTCCGTTTCACATGCGGGAATAGCTTTATAACTCCCAAGTTTCCCTCAGCTACGACCTTGTCCCCTTCTCTCTTCTCCCTTATTGGACGGTCGATTCATAAATGGCTACTGTAGCTAACTCTGTCACCCACCCGACTCTTATTCAGGTAAGAGCTATTCTCCGGACTGCCATTGGCTTATCATTTTGCACATTCTAGGTCGACCCCTTTGTGTAAGCACATAATTCAGCTAAGCAGCTTCACCGATTCTAACTTCCTCTATTCAATATCAAACCTGCGCGAGAGCAGAAGGTCAGGGCAGATGCTCAATCTATGCATTGTGTATCATGCTGATGATCTAATACACAGAATCTGCACAACATATGGCAGTATGTTGATTTACAGGACCAACGCAGACATTCTTTGACGATTCTTATCCAGTCCTGACATACCTCCAGTTGCGACAGTCAAGCCGGGAGAGGTGCGAATTCGACATTGTGTGTCAATTGTTTTTAACCCTTTTTCTAGGTATTCAACATTGAATGTGTCGGTATGTTAGCTACGCAGAGAAGGAGTATGTGTTGTCGCTTACGGATTGGAACTTGAAAAGACTGGACTGGTGCACAGATTGGGAACAATGACTGTATGGTCTCGATTGCGTTGCCATCTATTCAGCACCTTGATTGTGTACATTTTTTTCTAGTTAGCGATGACATCCGCGACGTGGACCTCACTTCCGTCCATAACTTGTCTGGTCCAATCGCTGTGCAGGGCGCAGAGCCAGGGGATTGTCTTGTTGTCGACATTCTAGACGGTATG
>JBBPOJ010001857.1:0-11077 GCA_038091395.1 Leccinum rimulosum
TTGACTTTGAAGGCAGGAGGATACTGTGGCGACTTGGTATACAGGAAATGGGGGGTTCCTGGAAAGAAGTACCTTTTGATATTCCTGGGTGTTGTACAAGGACTGCTTTCTCTTGGTCTTGGCGTGTATATCGACAGCCACCCTCAACCCTCTTGTAAGCATATTTGGCCACTTCTTCTTGGAGATGCTGATTTAGGTCACAGTGGCCGTAATAATCGTGATGTTGGTCGTTCTCGCCATGGCAAACGAGTCTGCGAATGGTGTCAACTTCTCCCTGGTGCCCCACTGCAATCCTTGTAAGTTCTGTCTCCCAAGTAATATCACTGACTCACAATGATTTACAAGGTTCCAATGGCTTCATGGTGAGACATTCATGGTGTGCATGCTACACACCATATTAACGTATCCAACGCAGAGCGGCATTGTGGGAGCTATGGGTAATCTTGGAGGAATCGTATACGCAATAATGTTCCGGTTCCAACCAGTTCCTACCGGGAAGGCGTTTTGGATTTCCGGAATTATTGCGCTGGTGTGTCTGCAACAAAATTATTTTCTATGGATATTAAGTTTCGCTGATGGGATCTATGACATCTAGGGCATCAACCTGCTGATCTCTATCATTCGCGTCCCACGGGCTTGAAGCTTGATAGTGGCCAGTTCTCTCTCATCGTTCTATTCGTACATATATGCTATCTGTGTCCCTTGAATGTGTACATACTAGTCTGGTAGCGTGCAGAATCTATTATTATGTAAATCATCATCGTGTCAGTGTCATATTGAATTTTGATCTGCCAGACTCGTCCGAACGCGTTTTCGAGTCTTATCTTATCTTTGTGCCTCCAGGGTCGCGAAACTTGACGTCCAACCAGTTGCGTTGTATCAGTCTCAACGCCTTCCATTTAGCGTGCCCGGGCCCTGCCTGGCGGCGTAAGGCTATTGCGCTGCTCCGACTCGGAGTCGCACGAAACTCAGGGTTTCGTTGCATAGCTACCGTCCTTTATCATCCTACCTTTTGAAGCTTTATGGAAGACCTTGACGAAGGCTCAGCGCTCACTGGTAACGCCTGTCCGATTCAGAAAACTCACTGCCGATGCTACCACCACCTTCGACGCACTCAGTAGTACATAACAACTGTCTGAACATAGACCTCAACCTCCGATCAGAACTTTCAAGTGCGAGCGAAAAAAATAAATTGAAGGGTCACATTTACGGTACTCCGTCCGAAGCGCAAAATCGCCAGAACCGGTCCTACTAAACAATCCTAAACCTTACAGAGTCGGATCATCGGATCAGGTTGCCAAGTCCGATATCAAATTGTAATTGTTGGGTAAATTGACATTCGATTTCGAACTGCATGATTGTTATCTCAGGTTGTAACTCCTGACCTCCAGACACCGCAAGCGGACACATTAAATTCGGTGCACAAGACGACCTGAACCTGAGCATATCATCTGGGAAACTTTATATGTAGAGGAGATATGGGTCATGATAGCCCACAGAGACCCTCCGATCAAGAAGCGGGTCATCATCATCATCAAGTTTATTGAGTGATGGACGCTGAGAATCTTGACTCGCCTCTCTTCGAGGTGTCTTTCGTGACGGAGGGCGTCTATTCGCCATACGAAGCGTCTCTGTTGACCCCCCTCACCTCTCCAAGTGATTCACCCAAGGTCAGGTCTTCCACGCCAGTAGGCGGAGGCTTGTTCTCACTCCCATTCTCGCCGGCGTCTCTTGACGATCCAACGAGAAATGGACCTTGCCTACCCAAAGCTTTACCTCAGGTGCCAGAAAACGCAACACCGATGGAAGTGGCAGAAGCGGTTCGTACATCGTACGCTGATAGGCATGATAAAGATGCTATGCTCACGAAATTCGATCCAGGACCGGGAAACGCCTGATAACTGGGTTAAAAGGGTATGTTATCTGACCGCCGCCTGCGAACGCTCACTCACATATCATACATATCAGAATCCCGACCTCATCAGACTAACCGGGAAGCACCCTTTCAACAGTGAGGCGAAGCTTTCCTCGCTCTTCCAAGCCGTGAGCACATCTAATGTGTTTGCCGACACTGTCTGAGTGAATGCCATTTGTTCATAGGGTTTCCTGACACCAGGTCACCTTCATTTCGTTCGCAACCACGGTGCCGTTCCCCGTGTCACCGAGGAAGTTGCGAAGGAATGGACCGTGTGCATCCACGGCCTCGTACAACGCGAGGTCAACCTCACGATCCAGCAACTGAGCCAGCTCTTCCCCATCGTGACGTTACCCGTTACCTTTGTTTGTGCTGGAAACCGGAGGAAAGAACAAAACGTTGTTCGGAAGACCCTCGGATTCAATTGGGGAGCAGCGGGAGGTACAGGCTGAACAGCATAACCCCAGCTGCGATGCTAACGGATCTCCGTTCCAGTATCCACTGCGCTATGGACGGGGGTATATTTAGCAGATGTTTTGGAATACGTGAGACCCAAGCGGGGCCTGGCGAAGCATGTCGTATTTGAAGGCACAGACAACTTACCAAAAGGACCTTACGGGACCTCGCAACGACTATCATGGGCTGCGAACAAGGATCGGGGAATGCTCATAGGTAAAAACTCTACGGCCGTCATGCCAATTAAAACTTAAGCGCGTGTTCTAGCATGGGCCATGAATGGTTTACCCCTTGAACCTGATCATGGATTCCCAGTGAGGCTTGTAGTCCCGGGGCAAATTGGGGGCCGATCCGTCAAGGTATTGTACACTGCCGTCATCATCTATAGCAATATTTGTTTGACTGGATTCACCCTATTCAAGTGGTTAAAGCGGATCGAAGTCAGCGATCGCGAGAGCCAACACCATGTACGTACGAATGTCTCAAATTAACATCATAGACTGAGTGATATCACAGCTGCACTTCTGGGTATGAGGGGATGATGACTACTGGAAGTCGTGTGCTTAATGCTTTACGATTAGGATAACAAGCTTTTGCCTACCCACGTTATGCCAGATCAGGCACGCGCAGAAAAGCATTGGTGGTATGACCCCAGGTCAGTTGTCATCCCTCGAGATTGCCATCTAGAACCAGATGACTTACCGGGACGACAGATATCTCATTACGTCAGTGGTTGTAATTCTGGAATTATGCTTGCGCCTAACTATCGACAGAGAGCTGAACGTGAACAGCGCAATTGCTGAGCCTGACCACGGCGAGATGCTCACTGTAAGTAAACGCTCAGAATCAGACGACTTCTATACGATCCGTGGGTATGCCTATGGTGGAGGTGGACGACGGGTGACTCGAGTAGAGGTTTCATTGGATGAAGGCACAGAATGGAGTCTAGCAACCATGTGAGGTCGGATAATCTCCACCATTATTTCATGTCTCACCTATGATTCAGTGAGTACCCTGAGGATCAGTTCCGCGAAATATGCCACTTGGACCCGGTTTACGGAACCCTCGACTTGACGGAAAGTGACGCTTCATTGTGAGCCGCAAGCGCACCATGCGGTTTCCAAACTTGAATGACTTATGTACAATGGTAGCTGCTGGTGCTTCTGGAGCTTTGACGTCAAGCACAGCACTTTTCTGAAGTGTAATGCATTGATGGTCAGAGCATCAGATGAAGGGTCTGCGGTTCAGCCACGGGACATGTAAGAGACGAATGCCCTTTGCTTTTGTCATCACTCATCCATTGGTAGGTATTGGCATGCACTAGGCATGATGAACAACTGGTGCGTATGTACCTGGATAGGATGAACTCACTAATCAAGAGACCTCTTCGATAGGTGGTTTAGGGTTGCCGTGAACAAGATCGAAGACGACGATAAGGTCGTATTGCACTTTGAGCACCCGGCCGTTGTTGGAACTGCATCTAAAGGCTGGATGGAGGTGCGTAAAGCGTGCGAACAGATGTGTTGGACTATAGCTTATCCACCATAGCGAATGCAAGCGTCAGGGTATGACATCACGAAGCCGATCTTCGGGAAGAATACGTCAGAAGAGAGGTCACCTGACACGCAACCAAAAGTAGTTGATGTACCTTTGACGAAACCAGGTGTCACCAGGAAGATTACATTAGAGGAGTTGAAGAAACAGGATCGCGAACATCCATGGTTTGTTATCAATGGAGAGGTGTACAACGGGACGCCTTTCTTGAAGGAGCACCCAGGCGGGGGCGATTCCATCATCCTTGTTGCAGGTGAAGATGCTTCAGAGGACTTTTTCGCCATCCATTCAGCGGAGGGGATGGCAAAACTGTCTCAGGTACGCAGGTCGTAAAACATCCGTAAGGTTTACTGACGCACCACAGTTCCATATTGGAACATTGGCGAAATCGGGGGCAGACGCCTCTGAAATTAGCGACCAGACAACCGATGGCACATTCCTCGACAGGACTAAGTGGAAAGACGTCAAGTTGAGTAGAATCGTACAGGTAAACCACGATACCTACCAGTATCGATTCGATTTACCACGAGAGGTCCAACCACTTGGACTTCCCGTGGGTCAGCACGTATTTGTCCGTCTTCGGAGAAAGGGCACGGGAGAACTTGTCCAGAGAGCATACACACCTGTATCACAACAGGGTACAATCGGTTTCATCGAGTTTTTGGTCAAGTCGGTTTCCTCCATTTGATCTAAGAGACGTGACTGACAACAATGTAGATTATACCTACCTTCGAAGGACTTCCTGATAGGAGGGAAAATGACGACGGGGTTCCATGAACTGGCAGTCGGTGACACTCTGCAATTGAAAGGACCACTAGGATCGTTCACCTGGAACGGACAAGGTGTTGCCCGTTGGAAAGGATCCGACAAGAAAGTCAAGGAGGTAGGAATGATATGCGGAGGAAGTGGTGGGTATTATGAGCAAATGGAAGTTTTTCTTGCTGATAGACGGGAGTAGGGATTACGCCCATCCTTCAGGTTCTACGAAGCATCTTCCTTGACGCGTTGGACACCGAGACCAAGGTGTGGGTGATAAGCACGAACAAAACGGAGCAAGATATTCTCTGCCGAGAAGAACTCGATGCATTGTACACAAAACACGGACCGCATCGTTTGAAGTTACACTACGTCCTTGGAAAGGCGCCACCTGGGTGGACCGGAAGCACCGGCCGAGTTGATATCAACATACTTCGAGCGGAGTTGCCACGTCCATCTGAAGAGGGCATAATTCTAGTGTGCGGACCCGAACCGATGATCAACTATACGGTGAAGCCAGGGTTGAAAGCAACAGGCTGGGATATCGAGAAGGACTTGGTTGTGTTCTGAGTGCTGTACTAATAATAATATTTGATATGATCCTTGACCCAGAAAGTGTACAACAATCGAGGCAGGGCATGGAACGCATACAACTCACTAAAGGAGTGCGGTATCCGAACTGATTGCCCAGCATCGAATCTCACCTTGGAGTTAATGGAATCTGCAAAGGCCCTGGCTTCTGCCCATCGCTTGGTTCGAGAGGGTAGGATGACAATGGAGCCAAACGTGATCATCGATGTTGTATATGCGCCCTAGTAATGTCTGGACGATTTCAGAGAAGGTGAAACCCACGAAAGAGTCTGACATATTTGAACGCCGTTTCGTCTTCACCTCTGAATTCTGCAAAGCAGGCCATCTTGTATTCGTGCCCACTGGAATCAGAGGCGGTAGATTATAGGGCAATGCTTGCAAGCGTTGGTTGCGCCGCACGCGTTTCGAGTGGGAGGTGTAGTAGTCTACGACAGGCTCATACAGCGCATCTTGCAAGCTGACCGAGTTAGCTAAGGCGACAACAATGGATATCATACTTATGAACGAACTTGTCCAGCTCCGCAAGACTAAAGGGAACTGAGCACACTGAGGCGGCTAGATTATCTAGTCCATTTTGCCTTCTGAATCGGATAAACGACAGTAGCGTGTCCAAAGCACAAGAGGAGTTTTCGGGGGAGTAAGGGACACGTTTGCGGGGTGCACTGGGAAGCGGACGATTTTTTTTTTTCGACGAGAACCATGTGGAAGGTCTGCGTTCTGGTGCCAAATAGAGAGGCGGCGTTGAGACCGGACTGGGGCGGAGATGATGGCGTGGGAGAATGCCGCCGACGGACATTAACGGGCCCGGGATATACAGTATGTAACGCTCGAGACGTCGTGGACTCTAAGTCAACAATCATTGATAGTTGCCTTGTCATTTACCACCAAAAATGGCGGCCCACCTTATTGAATAAATATTATTATAAGAGCTATTTACAAAGATCCAAAATCGAGCAATCAGCTTTATATACCATCGTCCGTCCATTGGGATGTCCTGATTAGATGCAATGTTCCAAGGTCGCCAAACCGCGTTCCAGGAAAGTCTGTCTTCTCCTTAGGTCCCCGCAACTCAAGGCACAGAACTCGAGAGCATCGTGGGCAACTCAGGCTCGGGCAACTTGAGACTGCGAACGATTGCGTTCTGCCGATAGAGACGCCATGGTAGCCCGACGACCCTGCGATCGTCCGCGAATGAGTAAGACGTGAATCTGATCAGACATTGAATGACTTACTCAATGATCCTGCGGCTGACTGCGATGGGCGCTAGAACAATCGCTCCTGCGACCGTCAGCGCTGCAACACCAGCCACGACGGATGGCATGACGATCATTTCCAACACGCAGTCGCGGAAGACACGGGCTACGCGATCCCAGTGCCGGATCTCTGGCAGGATGAAACCTGCACTCGTCGAGCCCTGTACGCTTTCCACAGACTTGATCATCTGGCTGACTGCATCGAGTACATCATCTGAGCAATTGTCAGTCCTTTGAAAAAACTGGACAGAGAAGCAGATCAAACCTCTCGAAGGCGTGTGGACCTTCCAAATGGGCGTTTCTTTCGCGCCCAGGAGGTCCCCGAACATGTAAAGATGCTTCACTCTAGCATATTGGGGTGTTTGGCAAATATCTTCCCGAAGTGTTTCTGGGTCATCCGATCATGTAAGTCTGGTGTGAGAGCGACATGCCGGCGATTTGCTTACCATTCTCACCCAGAACGCGTATAACAAATGCAGGGGCCAGAGACGAAGACGGGGGTCTTGATGGGGTAGTCCGTGGGTGGCTTGGGACATGCATCCCACATGGATTATGAATCAGGAGCATGTCAATAACCTCAGGTATAATTGGCTTAAGAGCCTCGACGCCAAACCCTGTATGAAAGTCAAAATGGTTCTTGCCATGACAGGCTATTTTTTCACGTACATGTTTTCGCCAAGGAACACAGAACGGCGACGCCTGTTTTCTGGGTTCCCCATCGCATGGTCCTCATATGCGTCATGCCTCGCTCCACCAAATTTCGGGTCAGCGCATGTTCGCCATCTACATAGATAAGTTGAACGAGGCCTACGTGAGCAAAAATATGGAAAACGTACGAATTCGGAAGATATTCAGGTAGATCATGCTTGTGCGCATTTCTGCTGGATTCCCGGCTCCGAGTTTGCGTTCCAAAAGCGTGGCAATGTCGTACCCCAGCAGCTTGCGTTTTAGGGCGTCTATTGGCGTCCATCAGTACCAGACAAGGGTGGAAAATGAATAGGCCTACCCCATCTTAATAAGTTCTCGAAAACGGTGAAGCCCTCAATCACCCCAATCGCTTCGTCGAAATAGTCCAATCTGATCATGTTGACGATACGTGCAACAATGAGTGGATTATAGTTTGTCAGCAACTCCCAATCGTCTGTGAAATCATCATTTAGAAAATGTTTTCGTTTGACAAGAAATTGACGAACTATGGTTCAGACACTTTGTCAGTGCATATGCAGCCAACAGCGCGCTATCTTTATACTGCAACTGCTCAATAAAGATGTCCAGCAACCCTTGAGCTAGGAGGTAGGCTTCCAATTCGCCATTGACTAACGGGTTGATCAATAACATGCTACACAACATGATATAGGGTCCTTTTACCTTCACGTAATTTCAGGAGAGTAAAAGTGGCGGCAGTCCGTGCGTGTGTTTGACGTCCACCAGCAGCATCCAAGAGTTCCTTTATAAACCTCCTACGATTATCTCCGGGTGGCCCAGCTGCGGCGAGGTTATAAAGGAAAGAAGAACTGCGTCAAAATTAGCCTCACCAGAGAATATCTTGTACAGAAGTGAATCTCCGATCCTCATCCAGTTCCGTGCAGGGGAGACGTTCGGGGTACTGGCATGAAGGAATCGAAGTTGAACCGACGAAGAGGGATTCTGTACGGTTGGCCGACTGGGGCCCTGTTCAACTTTAGATCGAAGAATTGAACTGAATATGGGCCATTGCGGTGAAAGGTATGTATGCACGGCTCACCTGATTCTCGGAAAAGTTCAACGTAAGAAACTTCAACGAGTGCCTGCACTGCCAACAAACTGACGGGTCCTTCCCGCTTTTGTGCTAGCTCGTGGAGCCTGTCTTTCACATTCAAGCACAGATGCGGTGCTAGAATCAAGGTCAAACCTCCAGATGAGACTTCAATTCGATCGGAAGCGGACCTTGTTGAGAGAGCAAAATGACGACTCGCAATACGGCGGTGAGATGACGTGGATCTGGTCACAGGCGTCAGATAGCTTTATAACGCAAGCCGCTCGACGCACCATCTCTGTCCAGCATCAAAGTAAGTCTATCCCCCCTGGTCGTCCCAGTAGTGATTTCGACGAGCTTGTTTATTATCGTATTTGGGTCTAAAATAGATCAGAGCTGAAAGAAACAAGCAAAATCTGACCAACGTACGAAGTTCCACAAGACACGAGAGAGCATCCATCACATGAGCAAAGTGCTCTCCTGGAGTCTCAATGATATGATCCAGTAACTGAAGGAAACCATCGACTACCCCGTCAATCAAAATCGAACGTCGAAGGTTCTCATGCTTCGCTAACGGTCGCAAAAGAGCTACAGCCCTCGGCCATTCTGGCTGATCGGGTTTGATACAATCCAAGAAGGAGTTCCTTGCTTCCATAAACACGTCTTCCAGGAAGGTCTCCTCAAATGCGGCTGTGCATAGACACCAGTTAGTAAGTTTCCCTTGATGAAATGCAAGGTGGAACATACACGCATCCCATGCCTCGAAATATGCAGCAATGGCAACAAGTCTAACCATACCAGATTGTTTGGTGATGAGATCAATAAGGGTGCTCTGATGGTCGAGCACCTCCCCTGCGGGTGATCGACCTTCCGCTAAGAATACGAACCTCCTTCAGAACAACGGATCAATTCAGACACACAACTTACTGAATCTCAGCATAAACAACAATTTGTGCAGATAAAATGGTGCATCACCATGTCTTCCCGTGAGGTAGTCGAACAGCGTAGCATAAGTGGTGTGGTCGAAGGCCTCCTTCTCCCAGATGTCGTCGTCTTTCGAAGGCATTGGCCCTGCAGTCTCTAGAGGATTTCCAAAGCCATTGCCGAAGGTTGCTTTAGGTATATACGTGTTCGCAAACTAAACAGAAGCATGTATCTTCTGTCCGGGAATAATGCGACGAGGTTCAAAGAGATGTAATCTGATAGTTAATTAGATGGATACTTCTCTTGAACGATATGTTACCTGCGAGCGTATTCCCCAAAGCCAGTGAACGAAACCTGGTATCGAAGCGGGAGGAGTTCCACTAGTTTCCAAAGGAAAGACATCGAATCAGTTGTCCCGAGATCGACATCTTCGTCTGTCCAGAGCAGATCTCCAGGCTTCAAGACCAATCCATTACTGGATGCCACCCGACGCATCCACATTAGGGAGATGTTTCCTGAGTGGAATGGCCTCCCGGACTCGTGCATCCCACCTCTGTAAGGGGGTTGAGAAAGAATATCAAGATACAATCAGCACGAACATACACGTGGAATGACACCCAGCAAACCATACTTCCTTGACATCAATTGTCTTGCGGTTGGTACGTCGGCCACTAACGTGCTGTGCAAAGGAGACTGCGGTGCTGACCGTCGCAGGCTTCGTCTTGTCGTTGGTTGCGTCATACACATCATCCAAGGTAGATACTTCGCTTACGCGAGCAACCCGCTCGTCAATTATGTCTGCCATTCCCAATTCCTTCTCCTTACTTGCTTCCTCGCCATCGAGTTCTAGCCGAGTATCTTCAGGAGGGCTGCCGAGATCCGGCGAGTTCATTTCGAGGTAATATTCAGGAAGATACTTAACGCGACACTCATCGAGCGCCAGTGCATGCCGGATATGGCAAGCATGGACCGCAGTTGAAGAACCAGACAGATAAACGTCTCCTCGCTCAAAACCGATGGAGGATACTGTGTCCCTGAGCATTTCAATGAACTTTTGTCAAAACACAAATGGGAAAAGCGCACCACACCCCGATGAAGTGCACTGACATCCTCCCAAGAGAAGGTCATCTTGAATTCTCGCGCCATATCGTAAGCATTTGGTCGATGGGATAAGATAGACGAGAAGTGATCATATGCACTACCACAATCTGTCACTAAGATGGAAAGTGAAGCTTGAACCACGGACTAACCTTCCGATTTGGTTCTCTGTGGGGTTCTTTATCAACCCGGCCTGATGTCAACGCTAATGAAGGGAAAGATCGACCTGGAAGACCTAAGCTCAGAAGTTTACCTCGTATATGGCATGACTTGATATGCACCTCGAGAAAATCCTAAACGGCATCACTATCCGGGACGGAATCAGCTGGTAAGTGAACCAGACCCACCCATTAGGTATATTTGGTCCCCTTCTTGGTACTTCCCCGCTAACCAAGCATATGCATCTTTCACAATAGCTTCCACACAGTGCGACATTGTTGAATTGTTGATGTCCACGCTGTCTCTTCCCTGCCCTAGACAATACACCCCGAAGCCACCAGGTGCTGCGGCACGTGGAGTAATCTCCGTCATATGAGCGTTTCAGAACGGGAGTACAGGACAGATTAATCAGGGGGAAGTCTGAGAGGCGCCCGATCGCGCTGGGTTCTCGTCACGTGTGACGAGACATTACCGATGATCCGTTTGTCGACCTTGGTCTGGCGTGTAGGTTGTGGTCCACTCGATGGGGGTATAGACGGCCCTATGGCTATCAAACGCGAAGAATCGGAAGTCACCGCCACGTTGATCAATCTCACGTGGCCCAAGTGATACACGTCCAAGACCTGCAGATGCGAT
>JBBPOJ010001858.1:0-11070 GCA_038091395.1 Leccinum rimulosum
ACAGTGTATATAAAACACTAGAAATGCTTGTTATCTGGAAAGGTTTCCAATGACATTTTAATAAAAAAAGAACATAGTTTCCATGAGAATTATCTATACACTTGCTTCTAGTGATAGGCCAAATGCTTTTGTAGCAAGTTACCAACAAGCTCCTGCAGCAAACTCTTTTGCACTATCTGGACAGCTTGTCATAGTCTAGAAAAACCCATCAGACTCTAGAGAGTCAAGATCTCTAAGAATATTGGAGCTGCAAAGATAGGAAAAGGTCAGTTTGCTGATCATTCATCAGTGAGGTCAATTCTTGTTGCAAAGAGTCATGGTCATGGCTATGGTGCTCTTTTTCAGGTAATGACAAACTGCCACACATTTTGTGAGTTGACCACAAATTCAATCATTTACTACTGTTCAGAGTATCAAGGTTCATGTGCCTCCTTTATTGCATCACCACCTCTTACTATTTTATGCTGAATCACACCAACTTGGACTTATTAAAAGTCATGCCACAAGCTCAATTTGTCAGCTTATTAGACTCAGATACTGATAAGAATTGACATTGAGCATTTGTAGCTATCACATCCAAATATGTCCAATCTGTGATATGACACCACATAATTATATGTAGTATAGACATCTAGCTTCCATATGAGCCACAAATGAAAGGACATGACTCTTTGCCTTCGGCTGCTTGGATATTTGATTATCTGTTGCATCAAATAATAAACAGTGTTTGAGTCAAGAGCTACAGAATCTCGGTGATAATGGAGACAGCTTTGGCAATGATGGTTGAGAGCGCCACTTGAGTTGTACTTCCATATGTATGAAAGGGCACCACATTGGAAATAGCCATCCATTAGCAAGAAAAAGAGTAAAATAAGTTCAATTGTGCATGCTGCATAGAGAAAAGTGTGGATATGGTGTAGCAAAAAAGCCCATCCAGTCTGAGGGATCAAGTTTGGTTTCAAGAACGGTAAGCCAGGCTGTCCAGGTACAAAACAGTCAATAAGCTCAAAGTTTGCACTTGATTACTGTACAGCTTGTAAATTGGAGCCAAAAGGAACATCAAATCATATGATTCCCTTTGAAAAAAACTTAGATTTCACTGGACACATCATTGTCAAGATAGAGTTGAGTCTCTGGGCATCATTTCATCTATTCAATGGAGTGCTTCGGCTCTGGACAGGTGCAAGAACCACACCCTGATCCCTGTTTGGGTTTTATTTACACCACTCAAGCTCAAGCTCAGACACCATGATAGGCTGACCTGGATCTGTGCAAACAGAATTACTGGGTGACTTGGAAGTAAGGTTTGGGCACAAAGATGGAAGTGCATATACTGCTGACTTCAAGATGAATCTAGCTTACCAGTGTAGAGATCCACATGGCTCTATTGTTTTATCATCTCTTTTAGCAACTTTCTACAGCCTCTTACATCCACAGATTGCAATTTATCTTATGTAACCTTTTCCCATCCCTTTCATTTCCTATCTTCACTTCTTGTCTCCTATCAATTGGTCCTGGTATCTTTCAGTACCTATAGATGTAGTTGCCACAAGGCTTCTATTTTGTTCCTAGGACGCTCTAGACTGCATTTCATTACTGTTTCACTTATTTTCACTGATGTTATAAATGCCTTGTAGTTTAGAAGTCTTATCTGTATTGTGTGGGAATGCCTGGACTAACCATCAACCACCATCACTGCACTGCAGACTTCTACAAGGCTCCATGCTATAATTGTGCTCTTGTTCACAAGACAACATTTGCTCACCTCATTTTTATGTGGACTTGCCACATAACAGCTGTTGATGGTTCATCACCAGCAATTTGATGACAGTATATTAGGCTTGGATTATCATGCTATTCCATGCCATCAAGTTAGCACATAGTTGGAATGAAATTGTCTTTTCCAGATTTCACAGAATATTCACACATTTTCTTAATATGTCCATCCCATCATATGGCTATTGGAAACAAGATTTTCGAAAGTTTTCATAGAAAGTTCTGGTATATGTATGCCATGTCCCCCATCAGAGACTTCAAGGCAAGCTATCAAACAACACCACCACCAATTCTGGTCCTGTCAGGTGCCGCTGTACATCATCCATATACACTGTGACACCATTTCATTGACTGTATTATAGCTGCTTTGTGCATTACACCGGGAAGAACAGGACCGGCGATCAAATAGCGTGAGGAGTGCACTGAAGTTTGATGGCAGAGTATATGGCCAATATTTTATGTCATATCTAGAGGGTATCAGAAGATCCTCAACAGCAATGCCAGTATCTCTCAAGCCTTCATGAACTAGCCTCTAGGTTAGCTATGGATCGATGATAGACCAATTATGGTTCATGTACCAGTACAATAGTAGTAATGTAAGATTACTGCCAACAGCTGGTTTGTCACATTCTTTATCAGGCAACTGGCTCTATTCCATGGTGTGATCTATATGTAGCCTAACAAGTTTTACCACAAGTATGTGGTGGTTATTTTGAAGGTTTATATTGAAAATTAGCAAAAAATGTGACTGAAAGTGTGTTAATTATTATGCCTGATCAGCTATATTCCTATGATTTAATTGCCTATAGGCTTCTTTCAATGGATGATGTATTCTTTCATTTGCCAGACAGGTGTTGTAGTTGTGAGTAGCACCAAAGTTTATTGTAGATGTTGTCTACTACATGAGTCCACAAGTGGGAATTTCTGAAACAGTCTGTTCAGAGGTTGTCAATGGTCAATACCTTGACAGTTTGCTTATAGTCCTACAAATTTCATGGATATGGATATTGTAGGTTAGACAAGGAATTCCAAGCAAACTGTGATAGTGCTACCATGATGTGCATCATTAAAATGAGAAAATTGTTCTTGATTATCTGAAGCAATGTAGACCACAGGACTACTCTAGGTTGGTATGGAGTTCCACCATTCCTATCACTTCTGCTCCCATCTCATCCATGATCCATCTCATTTTCCTGTGATCTGACTCCTATCTGTTGTCCTGGTCAACTTTCTGAGTTACCATTAGTCCAGTACTGGTACCAGTCCATTTTTCCTGTGCTCCCCTTTCATTTTCTATTAATTTTCTAATAGCTTTGGCAAGGGCTTTCCTACATACTAAACAGCCCATTGGCCAGTCGGCAAACATGCCGAGTTGTTATTTTGGCTGATCAGTAAACTGTGGAATGGACTCATTCCTAGCTAATTGGCTGATCGGTCAATTGTGGAATGCAGGCATTCACAGCCCATGGGCCAGTTGGCAAACATGCTGAGTTTTCATTTTGGCTGATCGGTGAACTGTGGAATTGAGTCATGCCTAGCTAATTGGCTGATCAGCAACATGCTGAATTTTTGGTTGTTGGCTGATCGGTCAATTGTGGAATGTAGACATCCACAGCCCATGGGCCAGTCGGCAAACATGCTGAGTTTTCATTTTGACTGATTGGTGAACTGTGGAATGGCCTCATGCCTAACAAATTGGCTGATTGGTCAACTGTCTACTGCAGGCATCCACAGACCATTGGCTAGTCAGCAACATGCCAAGTTCCAGTTGCATTGGCCGACCAGCAGTTTGCCGAGATTTTCATTCCATGGTGAAGACATTGGGCACCTTGGGGTCGAGATGTGCATTGAGCATAGAATTTAAACCAACTCTCATTTCCATCAGGTCTCCATCGGCCACATGTGGAATGGTTCCATCTTGAATGCTGCGAAGATAATGAAAAATTCAAATATTGACGAAATTGAAGTCTTCGATATCGGCGTCGACCCCTTCGAGCGTGAGACTTGCGAAACACTTGTAGCTTAAGGGTGATCTAAAAAAATCAGGGATGAATGAGTTCAAAAAGTCCTGAAGATGGTACATATGGCGGTACGTACGAAGGAAACTGTCTCAAGCGAACATCAGTTGTAAGTTGGTATTGTTTGAGGTTGGAGGTGAGGATAGAAAACCACCCCACTGACTGCCGGACTCGCAATGCATGGTGCACAATTGGCACACTCCAGGGTCCATGAACCAAAATATCTGTACCTGAATAAGTACACAAACACTGAATGAAAAAGATCAGATTACCTGATAACCTGCAGTGTCATATATGAACCTGTGCCATTGGGAATAACTCCAATGCTCCCATCTACTTGGTACACCTCTGTTGTGAAGGTATGTATGAATTATTCCCCTAGTAGAGATCCCAATAATTAACGGTTGCCTAGCATGTGAGATCAACAACTACCACCATAATTACAAGGTTTTCAAGGGCAAACAGATGTACTATGGCGGTGTCCCAGACACTCTACAAGTCAGTGAACATCAATTCGTCAAATGCACAGTCATTGAGATGTGGTTGGCCCTCATGGATCATTGGTATGTTTGTATTGCCTAGTAGTATGCATCCCCCATGGCCAACCTGATCACCTGAAGGACTTCCACAATGGCTTGTGCAAACTTTTACAACACATCGCTGGGCAAACCCAACCAGCTCCCCGAAAACTGGCACTTTGTATTTATGCTCTCATCTGAACATGTTTGGTCGGCCATCCTGCTCTACTGTCTACTCGAAGATGCGGTCAAGCGCAAGGAGTATCTTGTCGTCAAGCACTCTGGCGAACAGAAGGATCACTTCAATGATGCTGTTTGGGCACAAAACCAATGAATGCATATTGATGGCCAACCAGAGGTGACCCACTTCTGTGACAAATGCACACGCTGGTTTTATGGTCCCGACGGCAAGGGTAAGCTCTGTCTTGTTCACGAAAACACACAACAGTAATCCAACGTGTCCCTATAGTTAATGAAAAGTGTTCTGTTGTAGTTACTGATGGTGTTTGCATTGGTCACCCATGCTGTGTGTAGCATAATTGTCAAGTACCATTGGGGAATAACTGAGACCACTTTTGCCCATCCTACGCCCATCTTGAAGGGATCTGTTCTATCAATGGTTGTGATACGCAGGTGGTGCTGGGTCGGCTTACATGCGCTAACCCACTGGTACATCAGCGCGTCGAATCCCACCACCAGGAAAAAGGACAGTCCCGCTTTCAGCTCCGTGATCGACTTCAATGTGCATGCGAAGCTCATCCAACCAGCCACTCAGCGAATACTCAGGCGTTATCCCAACTCACGGCACTCGACAACAAGGAACTATTCAACATCGATTCAAATGGTTGCATCACCAAAGTTGATCAAGACTGTGACATATCCATCCTGCCTGCCATGGCCAATCAGAAAATATGTGCCAAATTTACTCATTCCAGAACCCATACTGAACAGCTTGTGGTGGCACCATGTGGTATGATACTTGGACGGGACACCATGTTTGGTGCTGAAGGTGTCACAAGCATCGCCATAAGTTTCTGTTTTCTTTATTGAGCTGCTTGCAAACACTAATCACATCCATTGTCCCCAGGAGTTCCTCAAGTGTACATTTTGAATCGAAGCAATCAAACCCGACCACATCTTCTTCGACAACAACTGCTCACTCGCTCAACACATGATGTCAGACCCATACTTCTCCAATATCGGACTGTCTGTCAATGTTTTTCATTTAAGTCGAAGCACAAGGAGACACATACATTTTGCCAGGAACATTGCAATCCTGTGGTGTTCCCTGAACTGATCAGTGAAGATGGTCAAGGCTGGTTCTTCAATTCATCTGTTGCAGAACAGGCAAATGTATGGATTGGTGGTTATCACGTGATCTGCAGAGAAATGCTAGTAGATAAGTACAATTTCTTTCTGGATCAAATGATCTTGCATCACAATCGGGTCATAGTGTGGTTTTTGTTGTCATATGCAGCTCGGCAGTCCGTCCCATCCCCGGTCGCCTTCTGTTGGAGCGATCTCATACATGAGAGTGGATCAGAAGACTCGATGGAGCTGACCATTTGCTCGATGCACCGGCTCGATCGGGACCTATTCAAGAACATGCGGACCATCTTGCCCGAGTGGCTCCATCAACATGCTCGACCGACGTTCGGAATGGATAATCCCTGGTGGGCTGTCGATGACGCAGAATTCCATCAGTCCGATCAGTGCAACAAACCCGACTGGGTGTTATACCGAGCTCATAAATATTTCAACGTGAGTCATTTTCATTCTTTGAAGGCGATCATAGTCTAAGAAATGTAGGATTGCTGGCCCGAGTCTCCACCGCCCTTAGATGAGCATCACAACATTCCGTTTGGTGAGTTCGCTGTGAAGGTGAAGGCCAAGCTGGAAACCAACTTAAACGAGTTATGGGCCGTCGAAGAAGAGATGCGAGACGCTTGGAGGCAGGTAGATTTACTTTGGCAATAGACAATGTGGACGTTCCATAGTTTTCACGACGGTCCGGGATCCTTCGAAGAATAGCAAATCATACATTGTTAACAATTTCTATGATGTTCTCTAGTATAATGGTGACTGTCAAAGAAATGACTGGCCGACCTTGTTGTATTCCATAAAATTACTCCTCAGAACATCTACAAATTGATGCACATGATCTCTCATATAAAATGAGAGTACCGCCCTATCTTTGTCACACTGCCCCTGGTGCCCCACCCCATGTTGAAGCATTTGCCCTGAGAATGCGATGGCAGATCCAGGGGTATACCTGAATCGCCGAGAAATAGTCAGGATAGCTATATCTAGATCCTCATAGTTGGCACACACAGGTGAAACTAGATGCACAAGGCTGTCATCCTGGTAATTGGCCCATAGTATATAGTCCCTACAACATGTGCACATGAGGTAGCCTACAAATGATGAATTATTCACCTACACAACAGTCCGAGTACGAGTCCGAGTAGAACAAATCAAATTGTACTAGTGATGTAGTGAATGATACTTGCTATGGAGACAAATGTTCAAGTTTATTGACCCATGCACCTCTTACCTTTGATCTCATGATGAACAAATGCTCCTCCAATGGCATTGGTGATCATAAAATGGGGACTTAACAAACTTCACGCCAAAATAGTCCTCAAACACACTCCCCACCGGCCATGCCTTATTTGCTTCACACCGACACTTCCTACTAATTCACTCAGGTCAATGTCAGACTACAAAACAAAAGCCTGTATGGACATTCTATATACAGCACTATACACTTCAATGGGAAGTAAAAATGCAACACTGAAATATAGGTTGATAAATTTCACTCCATTCATTAAATGTATATGAAATTTCTACAAAAGGTCTGAGATTTGGTGGTCAGGAAAAATTGTTACAAAGAAAAAAAATGTGAAAGGGTAGACTTTGTTTTTCAAATAAATTCTGGAGGCTGAAATTTCAGGATCATTCACAATCAATTCCCCAACCTTGAAAACCTCCCATGGATGTACACTGTCATTAACTTCTCAAAGTCATTTGTTGAATTGATATACTAGTAGAGGTGAGGGTGGAGGGGAGGACATTGGCCACCACTATGAAATAAATAGCCAGTGCTTAGGAAATGGTTGGAATATGTGTAGTCCAATGCTGCATACCTTGGATTGCAGTTATTTCTTCAACTCATTGATCTCAACAATGTAGCTGCTGATCATGCAACTGTAAGCACAATTGTCATTAGAATACAGTAGATTCCTTGATTGTGTGGCTTCTTCTGTGTTTGCACCTATGTATGGTGTTGTAGGACTTTGTTTTTGATGCACTACCAGCTCTGAATATTTTTTCCAAGTCTATTTTCCACAATGGTGGTTGCTGGTACTTACATGATTGAGCAGTTGCCAGTTGGTTGACATCATTCAGCACTTCTGGAACAGCCATGCCATCATACTCAAGTCCAAGATTTGGAGCCAATGCAAGTGCTGCAATATGTTGCATTACAATGATTCTCTTCACAATACGAGGGTATTTGAATTGTGAAAGCTGTTGGGCATATGCTCTAGTGTGCCAGTGTGACCTGAGGTTCCAGGATGGACCTATAAGGCCTGGCCCAGGGTCAGGGGGCATTAGAGATCCTGAAACCATTGCAGGAAGCAGGGGATGTCTTGGGAAGGGCTGTACTAGATTGGGAAATTGTCCATGATGCAGCAATAGTGTATACCAAACGTAAGACCGAAGAGAGATGCTTCACATGGAAGTGACCTTGGGACCTTGGGACCATAGCCACATGGGTGACCAGAACTCATATAGATAGATTTTGTTATGTGCATTAAGAGGGCCATGGATACTATGAACTGTCTTTGGGTGCACATGTCCATCAACTCTCTTGGCCAAACACCATCAGACATCCTCTGTGAGGCTCTTTACATCAAAGCAATGCAACATCAGCAGAGGGTGCAAGAGACCTGAGTTTCCAAGCATGGTGAGCTAGCTACTAACTGTATATAGCGTTTACAGGTTCGGTTCGGTCCGGTTTTGTTGCCTTTTTTGGCAAAACCGTAACCGTGACCGGTTACACTTTTTTGGGATCACGCTCATGACCGAACCGAACCTCTGCGAACCGGTCACTGTCAGTTACAGTGTGGTTATGTAGTCAGTCTGGACCGGTTTTTACGAAACCGGTCACGGAGCGAGTAGCCAAGCGACCTCGAGCTGAGCCTCACATAGTCAACGTGTTGTGTAGTATAAATTTTCAAAATATGTGACTTCGTCTCTTGGACTCGGACACGATTCTCTGCACACTCGACACTTGTCACTTGTACAAACCCCCGTTACAACTTCCAATGCCCGGTGACACTGCCCGCAAGTCCAGTCGGTTGCGTGTTGCGACAGAAAAAGCCCAGGGCTCCAACGGGCACAAAGTGTCGGACACTCGATCCCGCCCTCCCAAAGACAACCGTATGCCATTGTTGAAGGAAAAAGGCAAGAAACGGGCTCGGGCGCCTTCTAGTTGCAGTGAAACTGATCAGTCCGAGAACTCTAACACCAATTCTGATGGTGAACGTACCTCGCGACGACGGAAGAAGTCTAAACGACACGGCGGTCGTGGTGGTGGCCAAAGGCATCCGACTCCTATTGAGGAGGCATCAGATTATCATGATCGCGAGTCGGTGGCCGAGGAGGTGATGTCGCGAATGGATACTGATGCCGGCAGTGACGGAAGAGCAAGCATCGGTCGGGACTTATGAGCACCAGAGGTATTTGATGGCAATTGAGATAGAATTGATGCTGATGGATTGAGTAACTGTAGGACACGACAGAGGGGGAGGATCTGCCAGACATCGCTATTCCTGAGCAGCGAAAGACGAAGAAGCAGAACACTGATGATTTACGCACCATTTTTTCGGACCGGGTCACTGTCAAGTTTGTTCAAGCGGATGATGCCAGTCCGAGAGGCTCTCAGACGTTGAAAGGACGATGGTGTATGGTCTGTAGGTAAGTATTGAAGTGTGTGGTGGAAGCGCCAAGTAACGAGCAGCTCACCAAATCTCGGAGACGACGCAAATTTCATCAAGAAACATGGAAAGCGACGAGCTTTCCATGTTGGCAGCAATTCTTCTTGTCGACACCACATCCGTGGCCACTATGCGGAGTACCAGGCGCGATGTGCTGAGCAGGGTATTGCCGAGAACTACCGAGCAGTGCCACGAGATATATTGAAGGAGCGAGAGGAAGCCACGAGATGCCAAACAAGAGAGAGTTCACAACAGACTCTGACATTGGATGGAGTTTTTCCGAAGGCCCAAGGACCGCGCACGTTTTCGAGGGAGGTTACCTTGAAGACTCGGAGGGTGGCTGAATTCATTGTATGTGACGATCAGGTGAGCACTATGCTCAGAGCTGTTTCGTTTATTGCTTATCGTGACTCAATCATATCTACTAGTCTCTCAGTGTAGCCAACAAACCGACGTTTCGCAATTGCCTAGTAGCAATGCGCCCAAATGCTACTAAAGCTGACCTGCCCTCTACACACGACATCACAACGTACATCCACAACAAGTTCTCAGAATTCTTAGATGACCTCAATGGCGAGTTTCAGGTAAGTTTATTGATCATGGATACGGTCGATGTCACGTGCTAGCCTGAGCTTACGATTGTTAATCAGTCCTCGGAGCCCATGGGGTAACATTTCGCCACATTTTACGCACAGCCGGCTTGCAAAATGGCCGAAAATATGCGACTGGCCGGTTGGCGGGCCCGAGCATATTTCCAACATACAGAAGGGGCAGGCCCGAGATAAATAAATCCCGTGGGATATGGATGGGCCCGCTTCATGGGAGTGATATGGGACCCGTAGCAAGCGGATGGGCCCGCATTCCGAGAGTGATTTTGATACCGTAGTATATGGATGGGCCCTTTGCCCAAAGATGAACCAAGACCCGAGCTGTACGGACAGGCCTGCCAACTGAAAATGGCTCAGATCCCGTAGTTTACGGACAGGCCTGCTTTCTGAACATGATACTGATCTCGCAATATACGGACGGGCCCGCTTCCGAAAAATGATACTGATCTCGCAATATATGGACGGGCCTGCTTCTGAAAAGTGATACTGATCTCGCAATATACGAATGGGCCTCGGGACCCGTACTAAACGCTCGGGCCCTTCTACTCGGTGTGACACCGAACCCATATTGAACGCTCGGGCCCTTCGACTCAGAGTGATACCAAAGTCATATGATACGAGCAGGCCCGTCGACGGAGAGTGATACATATCACGTACACTATGGACGGGCCCGCATCCCGAGCATGACTCCAGACCCGTACTAAATGCTCGGGCCAAGTTTGATGGAGAGTGATATTGAAGTCATATCATACTGGCATGTACTTCCAAGACTTCAGAATGGTTGAGGCAACTGTTCCGAGATGCCATAGTATGCCGAAAGGCCATGCACCACTGGCAAGCCAATCACTTCGGAAGGTACCAGGATACCTCCCATTTCATTTCTAACACCTCACATGACAGTCATTGACAGAAGATTGATTTCTGATTATTTGGCATGTACTTCCAAGGCTTCGAGATGGCTGAGGAAACTGTTCCAGGGTGCCATGGCATTCCGAAATAACATGTACCGAGCCAATTTCCCTTGAGGCAGCTGAGATATCTCCCATTTCATTTCTAACACTTGGCATCACAGAAGTGTCAGAAGATAGATTTTCAATTATTCAGCATGTACTTCCAAGGCTTCAGGATGGCTGATGCAATTGTTCCGAGA
>JBBPOJ010001859.1:0-11042 GCA_038091395.1 Leccinum rimulosum
TGTTGTAAAGTAGTCGGTGGTCAGCACGGACTTTGCCAACGGCTCGAACGTTTGCGACGCGGGTGGTACGGTGGTTGAGGGACGTGGCGCAAAGGTGTTACTAGTACTCGGTGTTGGCACTGGGCCATTCCGGGGAGCAGACATGAAGGGAAACCACAATGTTGGTTCGGTAAATGCCGAACGCTCAACTTGGCGCCGGTCCGGAAGGGAGTCGGACTAGCTAATCTACGAAACACAAACGTAGTAAAGTAAGTACATACCCGTCTAATCATCTTGACTGTCAATGACTCGATTCTTTTCGGCAATGGCCGAACCACAGTGCTTTCAAGCCCTGCAACCTTACGACTGACTCGGAGTCGGGTTTCTGAATCACTCACATTCTAATCCGTGTAAGCCAGCCAACAAAGGATTTCTAGGGAAAGCAATCTAAATCACCCACTCAATATTGATCGTAGACGCTCATGAGCCTCTTTCTACCGTCACATCGGTTCGACTGGTACACTGCCGATCAACTGGTCCTAACCTGTAATTCGTGTGGTCGGTTCTATGCTAAATGCCCTACACATATGCATCATTCCTGGCCGTGTCACCGCAACCCAGTCGTATACACCGACGGTGCTTGCTCTAACAACGGAAGATATAACGCATCGGCAGGCATCGGTGTCGCATTTGGGGTTTATACAGAAAACGAGGGGGATGATGAAGCTCACCTGTTTTCCTTCTCGGTGGATGATGCGGTCGACCCTGATGGCATTAGGTCCAGCCAGCGCGCAGAACTCCTCGCCGCATTGGAGGGTCTCCAGAGAATCTGTGATGTGGAGGAAGCAAGGGTATATGATTGTCCAAGACAGAACCACGCGTGGCATCGCAATGCTCGGTCTAGGGATTGGATCATCATTGCCACGGACTCTAAATACGTCGTGTCGGGGATGACGGAATGGTTACCCAGATGGAGGGTTCGTGCTTGCCATATTTTTGGACATGTTCCTTGATTGATCTCATCTATTGACCATTTTGTCATCTTTAGGAAAATGATTTTTTGAATTCAAGGGGCCGAACTCCCGTGAATATTGATCTCTTTCTCAAGTTAGAAAATGAGGTCGAGGAGCGAGAGGACAGACTTGGAAATTATGAGGTCAAATTTTGGCACATCGACAGGGAATACAACACGATTGCAGACAGATTGGCTAGGTTTGGGGTACTAGATGCCTAGTGGGTTACTCGTCAGTCATGCATAATCTAGGCACTGAGGAACGTACACTGACTCTGAAAGTAGGCGCACTTTGCAGCCACTATCACTGATCTGGAACATCCTCATCGTGCCAACGACGTATGCATTTCATCTGGTTTTGTTCTTTCGCATCACCACCCCCTCCTTCCCTTTCTTGGTCGTCATCCTTTTATCCCAACTTTTCAGATCTTTACTTCACCTTGTTCTCCCGATCCTCGTCACGCTGTATCCCTGTATGTCAATTTGAATATGTATATGGGGACCTGTACGCCATCAATTCATGTCTCCACAGACCACATGTTCCACTTCCGTTCTCATAGATCATGAGGTATTCAAACTTCTCAAACCTGTCACTGTTATATCAATATCCCATTCCACGATGCCATAGAAGATGGCAGGTCTACGACATGAGTGAGCTTGTGAACCACAGTCACAGAACTAGGTGATCGGCAACGGTGTAGATGATGCCTACTCAGCAGGATGGCGAGCGCGATCGCACCGCCAACGAATGCCATGAATTCCCAAGGGAACGACTCGGGGTTAGACTCGGATGAGGAGTTGTTGGAGTTGCGTTTCGCTTGCGCACGCTTTTCCTCCAGCTTGATTACCGCTGTCCGCTTGTCCTCGGGGTCGTACGTCACGCCGTTCTGCCCGAGGACAAAGGAGGGATTTGCTCGTACCATGCCTCGATTTATAAGAGAAACACACACTTACAAAACAGGCGCGTGTGAGTTTCAACCAAGTGAATGAGACCGGTAAACGAGACCGACCTTGGAACACATAAAGATCCGGAGGAAGCTAGGGTCCTGTGGCTTTGCTTTGTGGTAAATCTTGCGTGCGAATTCCCGGAAAATGAGGGCGACTTCAGGCGGATTCGTAGATCCCATAATCAACTACGCACCGTGATCTTCGTCAATCTCGAGTGAACGGCGGTGAAATTCAAGCAGCTTCTGCCTTTCTCAACTTCACGCTGCGTTCAATTGGAACATCTCCGGATTCATGGGGTACCGGGACAGTATGGCCATGGCCATAGCGACAGGTATTGCACAGAACAAAAAAAAAGCTCTAGTTCTTGAAGAGCCTGCGGTAATCTAACGAGTTGCACGCGTGACGAAGAGCATGCAAGACCATTTCGCTTTGTACACATGTTGCGCGCTCCAGATGTACTTTCTGGTACAACTCCGTCAGGTCGTGAAGCCGTATTTGCCCCAGATCTCTTTTGGCCAAAGAAACGCTTCTCGTCGGTGTCTTCACGGAAATCACGGAAATCACGGGTAACGTTTGTCTTCTAGAGCAAGAGACCCATCGGGTTGGAGAGTCCGAGTTCCTTGCCGAGCCATTGGGCTTCCTTACCAGAGCAAGACCAGTGGCCGTGAGTCCTTCACCCGACATGGTGACAACCGATGGGTCCCAATGTATACCATGTCGGTGGCGGCGGCCTTGTGAGCATAAACAGCCATCCCTGCTTCCATTTCGCACACACACGTCCAGTATGTCGCTATTAGCCTTTCATTAGCAAACGAGTGTCTCGTTGTCACAGGGACGCACTCTTGAGAAGGTTTACTTCCTCCACTACCGTAGCAGACCAAAAGAATTGTCGATCTTTCTCTTTGGGGTCACTTTCCGTAAGTTCCAACGAGGTGTGAGGATCCTTTCGTGGAATGACCCGGGCTGCTTGACCTCGTCGGGAATAGTCATGTCGTCGTCGATAGTATCCGAGTCTAGTCCACGGAGTACATGTAAATCTGCCATACAAGCACGTTTCATGTAAAGGGCAGTAACCTACCAATCAACACATCACGTATGGCTTGTACAACCCCACTAGAGGAAGCGAAGGCGGACAAGCTTTCCCCACGAGATCGAGAATGACTCGATAGTCAGTATGGGCCTCTATGACCAGCCCTTCAACGAAGGCAGAATACGTATAAAATGCGCCCACGAAAGGGCGAGCACCTACGGACGCACTGTTCGGACAAGGTCCCCGTCTAGCTCCTTGATGACCAGGACGATGCTTCTGCTCGTCAAGTCCAACAAATTCCAGCACCGACGCATGTTCTTCCTGTCCCACCCGAAGCGGTGTGTCTGTTGCGCGGTGATATTCCGTTTCTGCTTGTAAAAAGATAAAACGATAAAACTGAATGAGAGTCCTGAAGTCACCGGGGTGCATCAGCATAGAAGCGATTTTCCCGAAAACCATTATTATTTGGAGGTAGAAAGTGAAACGAGAGGACGGTGGGGATGGTGCAAAGAACAGCTGCGCTACAGATTTTGTAATCGGTCAAGATGGAAATGCGGTATACGCTTCGCTCGGTGCCATACGTACCGTCATGCCACCTTCGTGAGAGGGTTGTTCGGTGAGAATGAGGAGTCCGCTTGCGTTGGAGACGCGCCTGTCATCTTTCAGCGCACTAGTGATATGACCCGCGACTCCCTCAGCGTGGCGTACAGTGGATGCGGACTTTCTGATTTTTTTGGAAGCATGACCAGGTTAGTCAATATTCTTGATCTTGATTGTCGTTTATAGATTATTAGTCAGCATTTCTCACAGTCTTTCGCCCTTAAATCTGCGAGGGGTCGAGAAGTTAGGAGCCTGTTCTCAAAACGCCATGAACTTCGAGGACTTGCCAGACTTTGATATTTCCAGCGACTCTGACACTAAATCAGATTGGGACGACCCTCTCATATTCAACCCCTGTTCTCAATACGACATCGATGAAGTCGTAAACGCATGCAGGCGCTGTGGCCGCTTTTGTGTCAAATGCTGCTTACATGAAACAAGAACTTGCCACCACTGTCGTCTCGTATTCACGGATGGTTCCTGTTTAAACAATGGAACGCACGGTTCGGCATCAGGAATTGGCATTGCGTTCGGACGACCCGAGGGAGATCCGGGAACCGGGAGGAGTTACCAGTTTTCTATCCCCGTGAATGATAGGCTCGATCCAGAGGGAAAACGGACGAACCAGCGTGCCGAGCTTCTTGCTGCCCTTCATGGGTTGAAGAAAATTTGTCGGTTCGACGATGGGTATCTAATGAGGAAAATGGAAAAAGTTGGGGTCAATTATCTCAATCCAGACTCTGCAGAAATCGTCATCGCTACTGACTCCGAGTATGTGGTCAAGGGGGTGACCGAATGGTTACCCATGTGGAGGGTGCGTATCAGAGTCAAATAATGTGATCTCTGGCCTGACTCCGATTTGTTTGCATATTGACAAGGCAAACGGACTTAAGAAGTCCGACGGCCAACGCCCTTCGAATCTCGATCTCTTCCTCGAACTGGGGGCGGCCATAGAGTTTTATCGATATCGATATGGCTGCAAGATCGAGTTCTGGCATATAAAGAGAAGGTACAACACAGTCGCTGATGGATTAGCTAAACGTGCTTCCATGCGCGCTGCTGCCAGCAGCGATCCCGTTTCCATGACGTTCTAAGCATCCAGCGAGGGGGAGTGGTGGTGTATTCACACCGTTATCTCTTAGCCAATCGTTTCTCGTCAGTCTTGTTTTAGCGGTGCATGTCTCCCTTTGTTTGCGGTCGTCGAGCGATTTTTGATGCTTGCGATGTCAATTTGTATGTCAATGAATATCTTTATCTTGTACTAATATACAGGACGAGGGCCCACGTTCTCGGCCTCGTCCAGTTTCTCCTTCTTTCACATCTTAATGTCGTGGCGAGCTTCAGCCTGCGGTTGTTTTCTCACAACTTACTAGACAAATCCGATCGCCTACCGCCGCTCGAACCGTCATGTCGCAATCAATCGAGCATCACAAAACCTCACTGTATTGTTCACTCTCTAGTCAACTCTCCGCCTGAGATTGAGGACTCCGTCTTGTCCAAAGTGTCGGTGATGTTGAAGTTCAGCCTTCCGTTTCTTATATTACTACAGGTCACTTCTCGGAACGCAGTGCTCGCTTCACGGTATCATTGGGTATCAAATGATATTGATGAATCCATGAATCGCTAAACTGTGAAATACTACAAGTCTCCACCGAGGAAAAAAAAGGCTGCTGAGGACACATAACAAGCACTGACGGCGAACATATACCGGCAAACTATGAAGGAACGCAGCCAGGCAACAAGAAAGGCTTTCGTCAACAAGTTCTCACATTCACTCCTCCGATTCCTTCTCGCTCAAGCGATCTTCCAGAGAATCCACAACCATTCTCTCCAGGGCCTCCGAAACGCGCACCGTAGTTCCCCTTATTACAGGTTCCGTGGTCGCGGCTTCTGTATCACACTCTCCGTCCACCGTTCGTGCTGGCGAGTCGCCTCCGTTGTACGGAGTGGATGCGGCGGTGCTCGTAGACGGTGCCCTTGCGCGCGGCGTGAGGAAGCTACAAAGGGCCGACGGAAGAGCGTGAAGACCGCCTATGCCAGTGTACCTCGTAACGACCTTTGGATCGTCGTTCTCTTTCTTGTGCTCGTGCTTTCCGCTCACGTGATTGGTATAGATACGGATTCCCCGTTGTGGTTGGCATGCGACCTGCACCGGAGTGGCCGACTTCGGCGGATCCAATTCTTGATCATCCCCTTTCGCGACCTTGCTGCCCTTCGACTTGCGTCGCGTGAACCGGTATCGTGGCCGGTCTATTGTCACGAAAGCCAAGTCTGAGGCAAGTGGGTACCTCTCGGATAGCGATCGTCCCAACGGAGCATTGTTCTTTACTGACTTGCTTGAATTCAGGAGTCGCTGAGAGTGCGAACGAAGGACACGTGGGGCAGACCAAGACGACGAGTCCGGCTTCTGCTGGGATGGCGTAGATGTAAAAGGTAAGCGGATGACGAGCTCTGTCGGTGCACTCAAGTCCTTTGCGGTATCAGATCGCCCCACCGACGACAAGTTGTTCCATGACGAACGTCTGGCAGAGAAGGTTTTGGAGCGTAGAATGGATGATTTGAATCCAAGTTGTGCGCCCAAAGCGGTCTTCTTCACACCATCGACCGAAGACGCCCGTTTCAGAGCAATTTCCTTGATTCGAGCGCTCCGCCTGCGCTGCAAAGTAGTCTGCACACCTGTCTCTACCGTCATTGTGCTGCCATGTTGGTTTGCCGTAGCTGGGATTTCCCTCGCGTCGGATCCGGCGACGTTATCGAACAATGTTTCAGCGTTTCCAGCCATCAAAGGAGATCCCGAAATATCCATGTCCTCTATGAGTCGAGATTCCCTTGCCTCCTGCGCAGCCTGGGATGCTCCCTCGGAATGTTGAGTAGCACTCCCTGGCGACACACGCTGTCTCTTGGATGGACGCGTTTCATCGTCCTCGTTGTCCTCTTTGGGTTCGCTCCCTTCATTCTCCTCTTGTAAGCTGGCGAGGCGAGATAACGCGTGGATCCGTCCGCGCGAATGCAAGCTAAACTTGGTTCGACTCGCGAGAGGACTGGACCCCAAGAAAGCGTCTTCGATTGTGACGCTCAAGTCATCGGTCTGGTTCCCATCATCGTCCGCCTCCATGTCCCAAGGGGTCCTCTGGTACGGCCTCCACGTCGGATCCCGCGTCCGCACAGCTTTAGGTGCAGGCGGAACTCCACGAATGCGCGTGCCCAAGCCCAAGCCCAAGCCCGATCTGGAGACACGGTTCTTGCCCATGATGGCACGGATCCCGACCAACTCCTCGATGCGCTTCTTCATGTCTGCCTCGCTCATTCTCGATAATCCATCGTCTTCATCGTCTGCCTCGCCGCATCCATTACGGTCTGACTGATCTCCGTTCTGCCAAAAATCGTCCTCCGGGCCGATCCGCATCCGACGGGGGAGGCGCTCGTTGAGTGCCCGCACGACGGCCTCGAGCTGTGTACGGGACATGGTCAAGAGGTCCTCGTGACAGCAAAACGGCACAGAGGGCAACGCGGTGAGGACGATGCTGTCGGTGGAGAGGGAGTACGTCTGTAGTACGACGGCGGGTAACGTCGGGGTGTTGGCGCTCGGGCTCGTAGACGGGGTGGAGGGAGAGGACAGAGACGACGCTCGCGCGCGGCTGCGCTTGTTGCGGCGGCTGACTGCCATCGTGGGCGTGGTCAGGCGTGTTGGTGTTCTGAAGAGACCAGATAGTGCTTGCATGCGCGCGGTGCGCCGGGCGGGCGTGCCGGGTTTCGAGTCGGGAGCAGGACCCGAGTCATCCAATGCCATTTCCGAGAGACTTGGAACACGAAACCAGGAAGAGTGGGAATAGGTGGTAAAGGTTTTAAATGCGCCACCGACCCACTGCGGCTGACACTTTTGTTGCTTGTCAGCCGCATCGTCCAATATCGTCATCGAGCTGGCAACCAATGTTGGTTAGATGTGTTCCTTGAGCGAGCTTTGTCCTGAATATTCTAAAGGGAGGGGGTTACTCCAAGTATACACGAGCATACTATAAGTATACCTTCCTCTACAATCGTAGAAGACGTCATTCAGATGGCCTTGCGAACCAACACTATGGCCACCCCACCTTACTTGGTCCGACAACGATCGCCCTGAGCGGGAAACGGCCATTCGCACTGGTGCCTTCCAAAATCGTACTTTGAGCGCTCCGTCTGGATGGGCCACATCACCCGGATTACATTCCTTGAAGGCGTGCAATGCGCTCCATGTACGCAGGAACTCGAGGAAATCCTCCCAGGACATGGTCCTTTTCAGCACGGTCACGGTCAGGTCTATCCTCGTGTGAGTATGGTTGGATGCTACGTATACGCTGAGGGCCGCAAGGAAAACGAGAATTTTATCAGTGAAATGCACTCTGACGAGCGGCTTGAACGCACCGGGAACGGCGTCCTTTGCTTTCGGAACATCGATGAGATCTGGTTGTCGACGACCCTCCGTCCGGGACCCAGGGAGGTACTGGGGTCCGTTCCCTAGTCGTACGCGACGATGAGCGGCGTCACGGTGTGGTGATGGGGCAAGCGGAACTCGGAGTATATCTGAGGTGGAGAAACGGAAGCATGAGGTCAGTCTCTGAAATCATGTAGGGGGAACGGGAACGACGGCGAGGAGATGCTGACCCAGGCGACATGTGCATGACGCGCGCGAGCTCAACTACCACCGTAGTTCACCACCGTGAACAAAATATCTGGTGCATCATGCGACAACAGGTATTCTGCCACGGAGAAACAGAATCTGGTTACTGCAGTCTGACGTTCCAGACGAAATCTATTTGCAACAGAGTATTTGAGAACAGGGGAGCGTCGTCCAGCCTAAACAGCCAGAGCCTTGATCAACTTCAGCTTAGACGGCAGGCTTGCCCGGCGCCTTCTCTGCCTCTAGTTTGAGGTATACCTGAAGCGCGACAGTGAAAACTGAGCAACGGGGCAGATACGAAAAGCAAACGGACACACCTGCTCGCCGCCAGTGCCATTCTCCCACTTTTGGTATCGTAGAGCAGTGAAGCCTCGTTTCTCAGCGGCGACGCGCTCGGTCTCCGTCAACGACTGTCGCACAGCCCGTGCGGTGATTTGAGCGTACTTGTTTTACCTGCAATAGGCATTCAATACGTTGTCTGAGAAGACGAAATCAAGTAGCTGAAGAAGCCTCGCCAGGGGGTGCTCATCGTGAACGTCTTCCGGGAACATCCGAACGGACCACCCATTTAGGGGGTCGAATTCGTGATCATCGTCCTTCACCGGTGCGTAGTTAGCAATCGTATCTCTCATGCTTACGCGTGCGGAAATCTGAACTCACAGGCGATGAGTCGTCCCTCCTCTTTCGCCTGACAGACCAGCGTTTCTTGATCAACCCAGACCCCGACTGGGATACTCCATCGCCGCTCTCCAGGCTGATACTCTCCACGACAGCTCGGCGTCGAGTATGGTTCTATATAAACTCATCGAGGTACCTGAAGAAGGCAAGATCGTCAAGCTCTAATGTCCGTTCTTCTTTTCGTTTGAATAGGTTGGGACACCGCCGGGACCGAGTCCTTTCGCTCGATCACCCGCTCATATTACCGAGGTGCTGCGGGTTGTCTGCTCGTCTATGACGTGACCTCTCGTGCGAGTGCGTATTCACTCAGCCCGTCCTGAAAACACTCGCTGAGCTTTGACTATCCCTCTATCTTCCGTATCCGCACGACATCCGTGTACTCATGTGCTCCACCGCGACTCCGATAAATGCAAACTGCAAACACGATGCCACGATTCTAATGATGGCATGACGCCATCGATCCTTCAGATTCCTTCTTTTCTTTTTCGCCACGCCTTTATCTCCCTCGCACCCTCGTTTCTTCTTTGGTATGGGTTTCATGAACGCCCACAGGTGGCTCGCGTATGTGCGGGAACACGCGGACCCACACCTGACGTGCATCCTCGTCGGTAACAAGGTCGATCTCTGCGAACCCTCCGAGGTCCCTTCATCCTCTCTCTCCGCTCCTCCTTCCACTTCCACCCCCTCAGGTTCTCCTTCTGCCCCTTCCACCCCCCTCTCCCCACTCGCCGCAGTCGCCTCCACCGTCCCCGCTGCAGCGGCCAGGCGATGTCATAGTCGTGAAGAAAAAAAAAACACGTTGGTCAGTCAGATAAGCAGAAACGTCAAGATATGACCAGATCCCGCCAAGAAGTCCAGCCGAACATCGTACGAAGTCGATGACCGGTCCCTGTGACTCGCCCTCGTCGTCCATCCTCTTCTCGCGTGCAGAGCAAGTCATGTTCTCGCTTGGATCGACCCCGGTGACGTATCCGAAAGGTTCGAGTGCGACCGTAGCCTGACCTGTCGACCCACACAAGATTTCCAGTCAGAATCGAACCAACGCATTCTATCCCTCTTCTTTGCAACGTTTTGGTTTCGACTTGTACCACAATCAAGATCAGAATCTTGGCCCGCTCAAACCTGGCGTTCGTAGACTGCTTGTGGAAGTCCAACACGAAATCGTACAGTGCCTTCGGGTAGGTGGGTCGAAATGCGGCGTACATAGTCGTGAAGTTGGTCCTGCCTAAAGGTCCCCATCGAAGGGTGGAAGCTGGGCAGCCTAGTAGACGAGGGGTGGGTAGGTGGGTGTGAAAACCGACAGCTCCGGCAATCAACACGCCCGAGATTATGGTCTGTCAGACGGCGTACTAAGAAGGCCATGCAAATCGAGCACGGAATGAAAAAATCCCGCCGCACTGTAAGAAATCAGAATCATCCATCGTTTTCGAACAAGAAGATACATTGTCGTTCGATTCGCTAGCGAACATGAGGCAAAGGCAAAGGCCGCGCCAAGGGTGGCCTGCGAGCTCATGCCCGCTTCACGAGTATCAACGCCAACGGCCACTCGACCTCGACCGCGTCCTCCGGCTGCACCGTCACCCCGTCCTGCGCCGACGCACCGCCAAGCAACACCTTCCAAAACCGCATGCCAAGGTCGCCCTCGGGCCTCGCCGCGTCCTCGGGGTTACGTTCCAAAAAGGTGTGCAGCGCGCTGGCGGTGCGGAAATACCCGTACAGGTCGTGCCACTTCATCCGCTTGCGCATGAGGATTGGCTTGGGGGAGGGAAACTGGGGGTAGTACGTGCCTAGAGGGGTAGGGTCGCAGGTTGATACGGGAGCAACGCGAGAGAGAGGTAGACGTACCCGTGAAATAGCAGCGCGTGAAGTCCTTGAATGCACCTGGGACAACATCGCGCGCGTCTGGAACGGCGACGAGATGGCCGTCAAGGATCGATCGCCCGGGTTGCTGCCAATACGGGCCAATGGACGTCAGAGGATCGGTGCCTTGGAAAAAGTGAGACAGCAGCGGGGTCAGGGTTGGGTATTTGGGGAAACGGAGCTCCGAGTAGATCTGGGAGGGGAACAGTCCAAGTTCAGGATTGCAGGTAGAAAGTTTCGAGGGTAAAGCACGACGAAGAACACACCCAAATCGCAAA
>JBBPOJ010001860.1:0-11041 GCA_038091395.1 Leccinum rimulosum
TGCGCTAGGCGTCGTCCATCCCTCTCCGCATCCCGTCGTAACAGATGTAGTCACCATCACTATGCCACTCTCGATCGTCGCCGATGCCCCTCGACTCGCTGTGCACGTCCGTTCCTTCGACACGCTCCTCTTATCAGCATCCCAGATTTTCGGGACGAGGTCGGGTTAACTTGGAAGGTCATCGTTATGCGCACTATCGACAGATGACGTCCCTAGTCCGTTGGGAGAAGTGCTCGACCGATGTCTCGCTGGCCGGAGGATAGGAACGACCTGAATAAACGAACGGATATGTGAGCGATGAAGTAGATATTTATCAGAACTCGAATACTTACCGACACGTACGTGGGACGAGGTGCGCTAGGCGTCGTCCATCCCTCTCCGCATCCCGTCGTAACAGATGTAGTCACCATCACTATGCCACTCTCGATCGTCGCCGATGCCCCTCGACTCGCTGTGCACGTCCGTTCCTTCGACACGCTCTTCTTATCGGCATCCCGGATTTTCGGCACGAGGTCGGGTTAACTTGGAGGGTCATCGTTATGCGCAATATCGACACCTTGTCTGTTGGGAGAAGTGCTCGACTGATGTCTCGCTGGCCGAAGGATAGGAACGACCTGAATAAACGAACGGATATGTGAGCGATGAAGTAAATGTTTATCAGAACTCGAATACTTACCGACACATACGTGGGACGAGGTGCGCGAGGCGTCGTCCATCCCTCTCCGCATCCCGTCGTAACAGATGTAGTCACCATCACTATGCCACTCTCGATCGTCGCCGATACCCCTCGACTCGCTGTACACGTCCGTTCCATCGATCGCCCATCCCCCTCCGCATCCCGCCGTAACAGATGTAGTCGCCACCACTATGCCACTCCCGATCGTCGCCGATGCCCCTCGACTCGCTGTGCACGTCCGTTCCATCGACACGCTCCTCTTATCGGCATCCCGGATTTTCGGGACGAGGTCGGGTTAACTTGGAGGGTCATCGTTATGCGCAATATCGACAGATGATGTCCCTTGTCTGTTGGGAGAAGTGCTCGACTGATGTCTCGCTGGCCGAAAGATAGGAACGACCTGAATAAACGAACGGATATGTGAGCGATGAAGTAAATATTTATCAGAACTCGAATACTTACCGACACGTACGTGGGACGAGGTGCGCTCGGCGTCGTCCATCCCCCTCCGCATCCCGTCGTAACACACGTAGTCACCATCACTATGCCACTCCCGATCGTCGCCGATGCCCCTCGACTCGCTGTACACGTCCGTTCCATCGACACGCTCTTCTTATCGGCATCCCAGATTTTCGGGACGAGGTCGGGTAGGAGCTAAGGGTCATCGTTATGCGCACTATCGACAGATGACGTCCCTAGTCCGTTGGGAGAAGTGCTCGACTGATGTCTCGCTGGCCGGAGGATAGGAACGACCTGAATAAACGAACGGATATGTGAGCGATGAAGTAAATGTGTATCAGAACTCGAATATTTACCGACACGTACGTGGGACGAGGTGCGCTAGGCGTCGTCCATCCCCCTCCGCATCCCGTCGTAACACACGTAGTCACCATCACTATGCCACTCCCGATCGTCGCCGATGCCCCTCGACTCGCTGTACACGTCCGCTCCATCGACACGCTCTTCTTATCGGCATCCCAGATTTTCAGGACGAGGTCGGGTAGGAACTAAGGGTCATCGTTATGCGCAATATCGACACCTTGTCTGTTGGGAGAAGTGCTCGACTGATGTCTCGCTGGCCGGAGGATAGGAACGACCTGAATAAACGAACAGATATGTGAGCGATGAAGTAAATGTGTATCAGAACTCGAATACTTACCGACACATACTACGTGGGACGAGGTGCGCTAGGCGTCGTCCATCCCCCTCCGCATCCCGTCGTAACACATGTAGTCACCATCACTATGCCACTCCAGATCCCTCGACTCGCTGTGCACGTCCGTTCCATCGACACGCTCTTCTTATCGGCATCCCAGATTTTCGGCACGAGGTCGGGTAGGAACTAAACTTGGAGGGTTGTCGTGAGGAGCGAAGGAAGAAGACATAGATGGATGGTGAAGGAACTGGGGTGGTCGACGGGAAGGGCTGCTCCTGCGGCGCAATGATGAAGACGCTGTGTCTGGAAGCTGTAGTACGGGAAGGGTGCTAAGCGCTTGTTCTCCACGGGCCCGTGATCCTCCGATATGGGGTAAAGATGAAAAGATGTGTTTTTCGTATACATGGGCACCACGTGATGATTGGGTGAGATCTCTTGGATGACTATAGTGGATGTGCGGCGAACAGTACTATGCACACCAATGGTAAGATATTGCAGAAACGCGCACGTCGACGAAAGAGAAAACTGACATATTGGGTCTCTTGACGATCTCAGCCTGCTATCCGTGTCTGGGTCGTCGCACGATGGGCTCCGTGCACTCGTGCTAGTTTTACCAGTGGATTCGTCGCCTCCGAGTCGGTTCCGAGTAACTTCAGCATGTCACATCTGGTGGTTGGATAACACCCTATGCGAGCGACGTTTTGGTGCTCTTGTGTGCGTGTTCACTTGGTGCCTTTCATCGCTGATGGGCAAGGTGCGGTACGCAAGCATGAAGGTGCTGAAAGTTAATCGAAGTTGCGTGCACGAAGTAGCGGCTTGCCAAATCGGGTAACAAATGGCGAGGTGTTGCCACATCTTCAAGTTCAAAGTTCACACACTCAGACTGTGGTGGGTGATTTTCAACAGAGTGCGTCGGTGAACATCAACTTCATAATGGTTGCTACTAGAAAATGGTGGTTGAAATAACACTTTTTTGCCGAATTCCGAAAAGACCTCCGAGTCGTGGAATCGCTTCGACCACCTGACTCCACATCGCCCTCAAGACCCATCTCAAACGCGTCCATCTGCATTGACGGGCTCTTGGGCAGCGGAAGACCCACAGCGAGGAACGCCTGGATCTGATTTTGCGGTCGCTTCTGTGCTGGTGCGCGCCGCCCCGTCCATCGTTGTGGACGTGGACGTGATGTCACGATAAGCAAGATTATCGACTCGGATCAGAAAAGACGCTAAAATAAACGAACAGGATGAAATGACCCCCGTCTCCGATAAAGAGGGATGGAACATAGGCCAAGGTGCACTAGGATGGCAAGTCCTGGAGAGCTCGCCAAATCTGGCGTTCATGCCACAGGCACGTGGAGCGCTAGACGGATTCGGGTACGATGCCCATGATTGCCCGGAGAGAACTTTGGGGATCGACAAATGGACCCGGACCCGGCACGGCGCGTGTCGTCCATGTTCCAGAATCGATTGGGGAGGAACAGGTCGTTGTGATACGGTATCGCGATGAGTGCCGAGCTTGGTCGTCACGGGTTAGTGGTGATTAGACAAACAGTCGTCGCCACTGTTGCACAGTCAGTGGTATATTCAGTGCACGAAATAACACCGAACCTCATAATGAGAGATGGCTGTAGAGATTGCAGCAGGAACTTTGTTGCCCCGTCCGAGAGCAAGTTTTGGTAGCCAAACCCAAAACCTTGCTTTATATTTCCTTTCTCGCGCAATGGACCGCACGACGCATCAAAAGGACGATGAAGAGGAATATGCGTAAACAAGACAACGGGGCCCGGAGAATCGACGGATGCAATTTGATTCACCAGTTGTACGTGGCCGCCTGAGATGGCAGGCCAGCTGTCGAATGTAGATCCACGCCCGGAACGTAGCGAGTCCTCCTCGATGAGGGCGGGAGCATCAATGAAGACGAGGGTATGGTTTCCGATGGTACGACGATAATTTCGAGGACCAAAGTGGGATATGTAGCGCGCCTCAGCCTCGAGAGAAAATAATGAAGAATCGCCGAGGCTGGAAGGGAGGTTGTATGGGTTGCTACATGTCCCGCAGATGAAGAGGAGGGGGGACGAACCCTATATCATGATTACCCGGCAGGTGATAAACCTGGGGCGGTGAATCCCCCTTGTTGAAGATGTTCTGATACCGCATGAAATAGGCTTCGTATCTAGGAAGAAACAGAGCTTAACACATACGCGGGGGCCGCCTTGAGGCATGTTATTAATGGACATACTCGCTTGTGGACATGGATAGGCGTCCGTTGTGCGAATACTTGTGATGGCAGATCCACAGACAATAGACCGACATTCCTATCCTGGTCGTTGGCCAATTCTTTCCGCGTCAAATCAATATATAGTTGATCTGAACCTTCGAAAGAACTGGAATTCTGCATTTCGGTGTCTCCATCCGAACGCCGTGGTGGTTCTAGGTATGTATGCTTCACAATCTACTCGCTTCCGTTGTGAAACTAGGAGCATCCTAGGTGACATGATGGACAATCCGTGAATCAGGGATGTGAGGCTGAACCGCCTATGAGCACAATTTCGACGAGAACAAAAACGCAGACACACCTGTCGCGCATCTGGCCAACGACAACCATGCACTGCAAAGTAGAACGTGCCGAGTTCAAACCAGACGACCAAGATGGCCCAGACGACACACAGGCCATGACGAAGGAGTGCCTGATGTTCTTTCACGGACCTTGCGGCAAGCATAAAAAAAGTTTGGACGAGAAATAGCAGGACCGGAAGACGAATGGAAAATCAGAACATCATTCTGGGGCTTGTTAGTGGAGTTGCAGAACGCTGATCCGATGCCACATCCAATTGCTCCTGATGAAGCTGATGATGACCGTGGAGATGACGGCGACGATGGTGGGTGGCGTCATCGACGAAGGAGAGCCAAGACCACTGAACAAGCTCTTTGGAGAGTCAAGGGGTCGGGCGAAAACCGACTCCATGATGCGATACGTCGCGCGTGTGATGTAGTCGGCCGAAAATGATCGATGATCAGATGGGCGATTACTGCGCAACGGTATGGCGTACCGGAACGTTCGAGGGTGTGGGCAACGGGCTGCTGTACATGTTGCATCCGACACGCTACACCCTATGTATGCATGACCCACACGAGCACCCGCCATCTGGAAGTCGGAACCGACGCAGGGATCACCCGGCCCTCGGGCCAAGGGAATGATTCACGTTCAAACCCAACAATGATGTATGACGCATCGCGGCGCGGGCGGGATAAAAGGAAATGATGGGAGGCGGAAACGAGTCGCGCGACCGGACGCCCATTTGATATACATAGCACTGGCGGCGCAGGATTCCGCGATCACCTGGGGTAAGAGTGGTCAAAGTGACGCCGGAGGCACAACACACTTGGAAACATGATCCGGAACGACACCACTCGCCGACCTCATCCAGCACCGAAACGATCCTCAAGATCCCGAACTCTTCGAACACCTCCAACTGACACGACGTTCTCGTTGCTGGTACCATCATCTTCACCGCGCTCGTTCAAACCAGCGAGTTGAAAAATGCTTAAAGTAGGGACCAGTAACGATGTCAGACATGACTAGTTCTCGTGGATGAGCTCAGTGCAGCGGAATGAGGAGATCGTAACCAAACTGGATATGTGGAAGTTGAACGTGAATTAGGTAGGAAGCGAGGATGAGGAGAGAAGGAAACGCACGAGAAATACGCCTATATTGGCGAAGATGGAGATGCAGCGTAGAGCAAAAGTTTCCCGACAAGCCTGGAAGGAGAAGGCGGTGGTGCGGAATCTGGCATGATTTACTCGGTCACTGGCGGGGTGCAGTCATGGTGGTGTATAGAAAGCGGCAACTGATTCAGAAAAAACATCCACGACCCTGAGCTCCAGGCTCGCCTCCATCGACGCCGGATCCTACTAGTACGACGACGGCGACCAGTACTTGCTCGCACACAGAGAGTGGCAAGATAGCAATCACCAGCTTGCCCTCAGGCTCGTCCTTGACTCGGCAAATATCTCGGTCGCTGGCGTGCGTATCTCCATTAATTTCCCCACTCTCCATTATGACCCCCGTCCAGTGTATACTTATGGTATAAAAGGGTGTAAGGGTATCAAACGTTTGGCTCGCTGTCTCCGTCTCCGGCTTGGCCTGTCCTTCAAGTTTAACTTTCTCGGCGAAAGACCTCGCCGCGCATTGCATACAATGTTTTCGCGCTAAATATTATGATCAGAAGTACGGTCGAGGGCCTATCTCATCGTCCATCCCTTTCGTCTTCTGACCCTTCAAAGCAAACTCGCCAGTCCACCCTTCGCCCAGCGTACCTCCTTGAAGCCAGAAAGAAGTTTGATAAAGGAGAGGTCACTCGGGAGCAACTTGAGGATCGGGCCATCATTGATGCAATCAACCTGCAGCGGGAACTGGGCATGAAAAGTCTTCCCAATGGAGAATACACTGGCACGTACGTACCGTCATGACCAATGTGGTTGGTGCCTCCAAGTCGGTCGAAGACGTTCACAATCCACCTAACTGTATATGACTCATCTCCTCTACCACCGCATCCGCATCCTTCCATGCCTCTTTTACAATCAGTCCACGTAGCAGCATACGTATCTGGACCAATCGAGAATTTCCCGTAGTGTCAATCCTGATTGGATGGTCTGATGTGCATATTACCTTGTTTACAAGGTCACAGCTGAAAGTTCCGTTTCTTCATTGTGGTGATGGCATACTTTGTCAATATGCCACACCTCGTTCGGTTGTGCCTCCGGATTATCCATCTTGGGGAGGAGATCCATCGCCGTACACAAGCCCGAAGTTCTCCATTTGGTAATTGATGACTCGGATTGAGGTGAAAAACGTCAACGTCGTCTGGTTGGATATTTTGTTTCCACTTGAGAGTGTGGATGGCATCCGTGGCATCCGTGTTCCCAACTTTGGGAAGCAAGGAAAGCACTATTGAGAACGTGTACATATCACTGACAAGGCACTCCTCTCTCAACCGATCCAAGATATGAGAGATGGGGCGGAACTCACCTCTTCGGCCATGGAAGTCGAGCAGATTGTTGATCAATACCACGTTGGGCTCAGGTCCTTCCTCTCACAGCCTTCATATGCATCTCTCTCCCGATGAATTTACAGTAGTCCGCGGAGAACGTTGTTAAGGGTAAACGCGTCCTCCGGAGTTGGCGACAAACCGCCTTTACTGCGAGCGGCAAAAACTTCACGGATATGATGGTAAGACAGGCCGGAATGGTTGGTTCTATTCCTATAGATATCATCATATGCCACGCCTTCACTGCTTCAGCAACTTCTCCCGTGCGCTCGTACCCAACAAGAACGGCAGTTCAGGAATTGACTGTTAGCCGAACCTGGAAGTGTAACATATCGTCCTAGAGGGTCTCGACCAGATCCCTGGAATTGCATTGGAGAAATGCGGTCAACATCGTCGCCCGGTGAATTTCATTCAGAGCTACCGGTGTTTGCGGTGTAACACGAGCTTGACTTGTTGCGATGTATGGCTCTGGCCCGCAGATACTGTGTAGACATATAGAACTTCTTGGGAACCTGTGCATCGCGAGTGGAAGCCAATAAGGAACCGTGGATCGTGATAAAGCAGGGTTCGGAGACATATCTGGCGATGCGTAGCCTTCCCCGGAGCATCAAGCTCGAGGGGGAGTTGTATACTCATGCGAGTTTATACGTCATACTTCACAGCGACGAGACGGACGCGTCGGAAGTAGCTGAGGGTGACGAAGATCCCTATTCCTTGCATGTTCTACTCTCCGTTGTTGTTACCTATGTCATTGTCATTGGAAAATCTTTCCGTGAAGCGCTACACACATACCTCCGGTCCCCCAGCTCCAATTACCCCACACCTCGTAGCTGCCCTCTCCACCTTTCCCCAGCAAGTCATTGACCAGAAAGGTGGAGGTACGTTGATTCGTCCGGTCGTTGCGCGGGTTTGTTGTGTGGTATGGATGGTTCGGGGGTCTCTAGGTGCATCATCGTCCATCTGTAGGGTGCGCTTGTTCAGTTAGCAACGTCAATTGTTTGTGCGCACTCGCGCTCACATCCTCCCTTTGACGTACGCATCTCGGTGTATTCCTCCAACCTTGTCGCCCGGTTCGATGCGTCGCTCCCTGTCAATGTACGCATGCCTCTGCCTCGTCAAACGGTTGAGTTGGTCCCTTTGGTTGACAGGTCTCATCACCGTTTGCCGCCTCTGCTGTAATACGATCCGAGCAGCACCTGTCAAACGTCATGTCTAGTATCCACAGTTTGAATCTCGGGGGTGCCTCTATACGAGGGCGGTGCGCACACCACAGACCGCGACGCGACCGTTTCGAGACGATCAGAACATGACAGACCACATATGCAGACTCGGCCAGAACAAGCAAGGTCAAGGAACGGCAACATCGAGCAACGAACGCCAAATGCCGAGCGGCTCCGAAACATCGGGTGATTGTAAGTCCAATGGAGCGGCGCAAGAGACCAAGGCAACGGTCGACCGAACCAAACCACAGTGGCAGATCGATGATTTGAACGATGAGCGATAGGCTGTCCGAATGCCCCCATATCGGTTTATCACTGTGAAAAGCCTAGCACGATGCGTCGCAGAGCGGAAATGCTCTCACCGGATACAGTGGGCCGGAGCGAAGCGCTCGGACCGAAAAGGTCAGTTTCTTTCTGTGTGTACCTGTTGACAGGCTAGTATATATCGAAGACCCATTGAAAGCGAAAAGAAAGAAAAAGAGAAAAGGAAGTATCGATAACGAACACCCCACGAGGCCACCCGCCTAAAGGTCGGATGGCAGAAGTGGTTTAGACTGGCACGCACCCCCGCGCACTAGAACGTTTATTCATTCATTCGAATCCATCGACATCCATCCCCCAGGGCTACCCCTCCCCCCGTCGTACACGTTTAGAAGGTGGAAGAGGACCTGAGCACGGCATCGGTGGTGACAAGCACAAACACCGCGTTACGTCGTGAGCGTTGACGCCTCCTCTCCCTCCCATTACTCGGCACGTCGAATATGACAGATCCTCCCGGCTATCTTGCTGATGAGTCCTTTTTCCCCCAAACCCACGCCAGCACAGTGGGCCCATCAAAGGGTGGTGGGATGGGAGAGGGTACAGACACGTGTATAGCGCAACGCCCGCGTGGTACCGTCGTGTTTCCCAAGAGAGCAGGCGCTAGGAGATAAAAAGGAATGGTTCTTCCGGTGCCGCACAATCAGCACGGTCTCGCAGGCAGAGAGGTACCGTCAACCAAGAAGACCAAGTGACAAAAGAAAATGTGACAAGCGGGAGATGTGATGGGACGGAGGTAGCACGGTGGTCGTGGCGGCGGTGGCGATGATGAAGTGGCGACTTATCGTGGTGCGTATACATACATGTGTACGACGAAGTGGAGGTAAGACGACTCGGGTTAGTCGTGGGCCATAACACGCGTTGTGATGTGACGAAAACCAAAAGGCAGGGAGGCTCTTCTCTTGGTCTTCGAGGCTGGTATTATACGGCGCGGCGCACCTGCGGACTCGATGACGTCCGTGTACGCAGGTGGCTACTTGGACCAACCTGAAGAGCCTAGACTGCGCGACACCCACGACCTAATCTTCATCGACTTGTTTGTCATGCCTCCTCGCTCCCTCTAACTGGTCGGGGGGGCGGGGGGGCTGTAGTCTCGCCCGGACGGTGTCCATCGTTGCCCGTCAGGTCTCTTAATGATCTTAGCTCGTCATCTGTGTCTGGGTTGTCGTGCGATTGGCTCCGTGCGCTCGCACTGGTCTTGAATTTGTCGCCTTGGCCCCGAGTGACCTCGGCGTGCATCTGGCGTGGATACGTTCGTCAGTAGGGGTGCCTCGCCACCGTTCTCGTTCATCGCACCTGACTCAATAGTTGGTGCTTCATTGTCAGCTCCAGTGCCATTGCTCGATCTCATTCACTTCAAGCGACATCCTAGGGTTCTTGTGTGCGTGTTCATTTGATTGACTTGCTTTGCTAATAAGCAAGGTGCAGGGGTGATTCCAAGGAGCGATACGCAAGCACAAAGGTGCTGGAGTTAATTAACAACCTAGTGACACGGGCGCACGGCACTCGACCCTCTTTTTGAACCAGACTGTTTCGCTCGAATCAAGCACCGTCACGGTTCTAAATACATCGTCTTTAGACGCGACGCGTTGTCCGGTAGCTTGACATGACATATCACCACAACTTCAAGTTGAATGTGCACTAACATAGACTTGAGCGACCCGGCTAAACAACACGCCAAGTCAGTCCGGTATCTATCCCATGATCACCAAAAACAGCGCGAGAGCGAGAGCGTACCAGGCATGTCCACGTGTCGCGCCCTTGCCTCCTCGCCGTCGCGTAAGTCGCCAAACCGAAAAGGTTTGAAAACATAAACATTTCAACGCCATGTGCGTCACACTCGCTAGTACGTGGAATGATAAGACTGGCTGACGGATTAAACGAACGTGGAAGTACGTACAGCCGCCATGCCTTCGAAGCGTTGGCACTCCTTGATGAAGCCGTCTGCTCTTCGCACTTTTCTAGTGAGGCCTTCGACTCCTCTTTCTTGGCGATGGCTTCAACTTCTCACGAAGAAGTTTATTCGCGTGGACGGTGTCCGTCGTTGCCCGTCAGGTCTTCAAGGTTTCTAAGATGACGATCTTAGCTTGCCGTCTGTGTCTAGTGCGAGTGCATCGAGCGAGCGACGACACAGTCTTTGATTCGTCGCCTCGGGTGATCTGGCGATTGGGTGAGTGACTAAATCCGCAATTCGACTCCTACGCACGACAAGGCAGTCACTCACCAGAGTTAGCCGAAGATGATATACTAGAGGAGCTGAACGCAAGCACAAAAGCATGGTAGAAAGAAATGGGATGCAACACAAGATGTGTACCATGAATAAGATTACGTACCAAGTACATAGAAGTCACCACTAGACGGCCACGACTACAGGCGCTTATGAGTTTGGGGTCTAAGTTACATTGACAAGCAAGGTAATTCAGGTCACTTAGAATCACTTAGGACTCGGACGTCATGAACTTGAACATATGATTCAAATAACAGCAATGGTAAAATCATAACAGATGGGATAGATACGTCAATCAGACTTCGACAAAGCAAAAAAAAAACTTTCGTCCCCGTATTTATTCAGCCAGAACCGTTCACATGCTTCCAACACAGTCTGCATCTGGAGATGAGAGTG
>JBBPOJ010001861.1:0-11040 GCA_038091395.1 Leccinum rimulosum
CCCAACAGTACTAGTGTGGGGATGGAGGCGATTCAGGATCTTCGAAATCCCGTTCGAGATCCCGAATCACGGTCTCTGTGAACGTTCGCACGGCGTCTTCGAGCGCGAGCACGAACGGGCCAGGGCCAAGATGGTTAGATACCTCCTCCCGCCCGGAGGCTCTCATCCTCACCGTTGCCCTCGCTGCGACGAGCATGCACGCACACCCTCCACACCTTCGAGTCGTGTCGTCACGCCACACTCCTTCTGTTTTGTTGGGGTACACCCCACAGACGAGGTTAGAAGATCACAGGATTGCCGTCGCGTATAAGTGCACGTAGAAAAAAGAAACAGAAAAGGCTTACTAAACTCGACTGACCCACTCCCTCTGCATTCCCAAATGCTGCTGTTCTCCTCGTCCTCCGACCGTCTTCTTACACACCATCACACGATTGTCCGTTGAGCATGTTTCCGTATCGATTGACGAGTCGAGGTCGCGTGCAACGCGCTCGTCGAGACGGACGGCATCGTAGACGCAGGAAGCAGACATGTACTTATGGTTATGTTTTCCCACAACTGGCTTGAAGCGTTTTCCTTTTTCGTCCAAATCCAAATCCAAATCCAAACTGTTTTCCTTTATTCGTTTTATTTGTCTAAATCATTATTGTTTATGCATTTTATCTGTTTTGTCCAGCTGGGTCCGCTATAGTGCTTAGATCAGGGCCTGGCTTCGAAAATAACTGGTGTAATTGAGAATGAATCCAGCCAACTTAACTTGCGATCTACCAACCTCTCAGGGTGATCTTTTTCTTCATCTATTCATTGTCGGCCCGGGCCTGTAGCTGAGTTTTTTTCTAGAATTTTTGGAAGTGCCAGCGAATATCGATGTTTGGATAAAGTCATCTTGCTAGTGAAGAGTGCAATCTCTTTTCTTTTGCACCTCCAACTCGCCGTACATGTCATCAGGAAGGGACTCAATGATAGAGGTCCTTTATTTATCGCTCTTTGCACGTTTCCCCTTTTGATGAGATGATTTCAGTCCAGAAATCTCTGGTCAAGCTGAGGTAAGATGATCAGACTGAGTGGGTTCAGGGCCTCCACTAACCTGTTCTTGTTGTGAGTATCTAGGTTTGGTCGTCTTTTCCACCGTGACAGCTAACAAGACCTAGGACCCGCCGACACGTCAGAGTATTGCAACGCGAAAGACGGCCACTGAGATACAACCGACACTCCCTGTACTCGCGCTCAATACACTATTAGATATCATCAGTTCGCTTTGCTCAGGTGGTTCGACGGTAAGGTTCAATCCCACTGCAATGCATGCCAGTATACTAACTGCCAGTTCAGCTTTACTTTCTTCTCCTAGTAGCGTTGTCCGGTAAATCCAACATGTCCATCGCTCAGCTTGCTCAGCTTGCACTCAACCAAATATCGGCCTCTCTAAAATCCACCTCCTGCTCTTAATTTGGGCTATCAGGTCTTGACTCACCATTTTTTCAAAGCTGGAGAACGTGTATGCTGTACCGAATACCAATAATAAGATGAAAGATGGTGAAACGCCGTTCCCGCGTCCAGGTTCCGAGTCCAGCGCAGGCATGAGCATCGAAATCAGGTAAACATTGTAAATAGAATCACGATCCTCCCAATGATGTATCGTTCTCATATCCAAACAGCAAATCTGAGCGTGGCGCCCTCTCTGGTGTCACCTTCACTATCCAACCAGGTCAGCTCGTCGTCATTGTCGGCGTCAACGGAAGCGGGAAATCGACGACCATCAAGCTCTTGAGTCGACTTTATAAGTGGACATCTGGAAGCATGCAGATATACGGGATGCCGATCGAAGAGTATCAAATGGATGAGCTGCGGAAGGGTGTCGCAATGCTCACGCAAGAACACCAACTATTTCTTCTGTCGCTCGAGGAGAGTCAGGGCTCGAATTCCTGCTTTCATGCCGCACGTTGAACGCGCTATGCTCCACCGCAGCGTAATACCACTCTTCAGCGACCCTTGTAAATGGCTTTTGCTCTGCATCGCGAGAGCTCCACTATGTGGTTAATTTCTTCCACAGGGCCAGCATCTGGCAGCGATTTTGCATTTGAACGCAGTCGGTTCGACGCCGAACGCACGCGCTCAAACGCAGTGTGGAGCTGACTCCTTGGTGCTGGAGTTCACATATGTCATGAATTGCTGAAGCCTGAAGGTGATCGGGCCTGCCACCGGTCGGGAGACTTCGTTCACTTTTCCTCGTTGTCGAGCCTGGATCTCGCTTATCCTAATGATTGTGGGTCTGGCAGCGAATATGCGTTTGAACGCAGTGGATTCGACGCCGAACGCATGCGCTCAATCACAGTGTGGAGCTGACTCTTGGTGAAGTTCAATCATCAACTGCTGAAGGTGATCGGGCCCTGCTACATACCGGTCGGGAGAATTCGTTCACCTTTCCTCATTGTCGAGCCTGTATATCGCTTGTCCTGTTGATCGTTGCACCCAGTTCTTTCAACGATGATATTTTCTTCTGGGGTATCTGCATAATGAAGGACGTTGACGCGTTGTATGATCACAGGCTCCGAGTCGGAGGAACCAATAATCGTGATCGTGGGAACGCGTTTTATGAGGCGCAGCTGCAGGCAAGGCTTTGCCCGAATCTGCCTGCCAAATCATCTCAAAGCACAAATGCCAAGAACACCGTTGCATATTATTCACTGTACCAGTGCGTGGCTCATATCCTCGGAGCTTTCTTGCAAGCTTTCTTGTGGCTCGTACTATGTATAGCCTGGAAAAATGGAAAGTAGGCTGGCACGTTTTCACCAAATATTGGCACGAGGCTCCCGGGCAGCGTAAGGTCCTATCATGTCACCCCATCGGACATTTCTAGTTTCCATTTCTTCGGACACGAGGGAACGAACAGCTTTGTACCGCCTTGGACGCTGTTCTCTGCTCAGTGGTATCCTTGCCCCTATCATCAAAGGCAAAGTAATGTTTCGCCTATTCAGCATGTAACGATGGTTGTACGAGTCAACAGAATCTGAAAATCCTCTCGAGGACTAACTCGGACGCTACCTCTCAGGGATCCTTGTCGCAGCGGGGCAGCTTTTCCAGAATTTCCACGCTGTGCTTTGAACTGGCTCACCTTGCCACGCGCAACCCGCACCAGTGCAAACGACGATCAGAAGTCGAGAAGACCTGCATTGGTCTTCATTCGGATCCAAGCGGTTCAGCACACCACCGAAACTTCTCTCGGCGTCTGATGTGATCGCCTCTTCCTGTAAATGAACAAACACGGCATGCGGCATCTGCGTGCCCGCGGTCGTGGCTGTTAGCTGTTGGCGGATATTTGACTCGGACAAGACGGGTTCAAAAACCCGCCACACATTCCGTTCCTCTTCCTTTCTTTCTGTACAAACACAACCCGAAGCCTCTCGTTCCCTCAGCATGTCTGCAGCCATCCTGCGAGCCTTTACACAGACTCCCTCATCTTCGTCTGCGCCTCGTGCGGACGCACGGAAGAGAATACCCATTCATCGTGGGACATACTCGTTTGTCAATCGACAAAGTGGCACCGCGATGGAGTTGACCAGCGATCACATCGTAGTAGGTTCGTACTACATTAGAACCCTGCTGTGCACTTCCTCACGAGACGCCACTTTAGGGATGCCACCAAAGGAATTGGATACCCAAAAGGTACCGTAACTCGTTAGTTCACTCATTGACCTTTTCCAACGCTCAAGAATTTGTTTGGGTAGTGGGAGGTCCACCCGTTGGGAGCGGGCTACTCGATTCGGAACCTCAAGTACGGCAAATATCTGTCCGTAAGATCGATATCCAGGGAAGCGCTCGTGGTTGCGAGCGACTTTCCAGTGGCTTGGCAAGCCGTGGAGGTGCACGTTGCTGAGGAGAATACTGCTTTCTTGGAGTAAGTGAATGCGCGGTGTGCTCGTAGCGGGACAAATCAAAATACTGACGCTGGATGATTTTTCTTCTTCTTTTTTCGTACAGAATACGTTGGCCGGGGACCGAGTTTATCTTTGAGCTAGCAGACTTTGGCAGCTCCGCTGCCAAGACAAAGGTGAGACTTGTTTCGTTAGAAACCTCCATGTACCTACACAAGGACGCATCCGCTCATGCTACGGAATCCTACCCAGATCCACCTCTCGGATGGCCAACTGACCGCAGACCAGCAACGATGTCGGTACTGGAAAGCGAACCGGATTCGACAAGGCTCGTTTTACCAGCCCTCGTCCCCTTCACCTTCTGCTTCGAACCAGACGAACGGGATGGGTTCCGCTTCTTCTGCTGCTACTAGCCTGTTTGGTTTCGCGGGTGAGTTCTTGCACCAAGTGACGGTTAAGGTGGCGGGCGATGGCCGATCACGACCTTTCGCGTTGAATCTAGACAAGTGGAAGTCGCCGACGACTGCACCGACGCCACCGAAGAAAGTACAGATTGCGGAGCAACACCGGAGATCGGGGTCTACCAAACGGTCCTAAGCAAGACTGGACGAATTAAAGAATGCCATGAAGTTTCCCTTGATGAAAAAAAGTTTGTACGACTGTTCTGTATCAACGCATGTACTTTACCTATGTTCGCTACGTTATCCATCGAGGCCGTTGGGAGTCTAGGACACTGACAGTGTAGAAAAATCATCTATGACTGTCTCGCAACGTATGCATATGTAGATTCCTGATTAGTAGCGTTCTTTGTATGATTCCATCGGTGTCAAGGTCCCGGCGGCGTAGATAGTGTCTTGGCTGTGGCTTCAAAGTTCAAATTTCCAAAGCAGGCTCTTGACCTAACCACACCAGCTGTCTTGTCGATGATCGACGGTGCCAATTCAACCCATCAACTAGTGACCACGTTCAAACCGATTATAGCGGTCGCGCAATGTTAAGTTCCTGTTTGTGGCGACGGAAAGACTCTTACTGAGAGAACGTTCAGTCCACTGCGACACGATCCGATCGAGTATATGAACCAGTGCAAGGAGAACCAGGTCTCTGTGACTGGTCCGGGTTTTATATATATACGGGCGCCCGAGTGGTCATTGGACCATTCCCAATGTCTCTGGGTCTGCTGACTACCTCCTGAGCGAGCGCGGCCTTCCTTCCGTTCCCGCCATGTCACGACGTACGGTGCTCACGCGATCTTTCCGCGGCCACGCCTAAATAACCTCCACTTCTATTTCACATACCTGAGCGCGTTCCAAGATCATGTCAAACAAACATGGCATCATTGATTCCATTCCCGGCGTCCAGGAGGCGGAAGCAGAGGCAGAGGATTCGCCTCGGTCGATCCACAGTTCCTTCCGTCCCCTCGTCTCAGGTGCTTCTCGCCTTATTAGGGGGTATACATGGACCGATCTGGGATTCTCAGTAGAAGAGATCACGAGGGGTATACGAGGCGCGTCCCCGGGAGAAGTGGACAGACAAGATTCGACACGATTGTCGGTTATGGGGATTGTGGACACACATTTGCAAGCGGCGCCAAAGGTAAAATTACGATCCAGTAAAACCTGAAGGGTTCTGAGCCACTCCTTTTCCCAATGCCAAAAGGGATCGTCGAGGCACTGGAACGAGGCGAGCTGACCCCGTGACGATCGTTGGGACCCGCCATGCTCGTGGCTAGGATGGGTGAGATATTTTGAAAGACTATGGGAGGGACGATCGGTGGACGTACGTCCATTCTATCCTCCCACACTCTGCCTTTCTCCAGTCAATCACCCTTTCACTTACCTAGTTTTCTATTTTTCACTGCATGGTCGACCGAAAAGAGCCGAACGCTGCACAAAACGGTTATTATTTCTCCGAGTTGTCCGTTACAAGACGCTCTCGCGGTACTCGGGAAACACACGCCGGCGTGTCCAGGTGACAGTTGTCGACGCGCTCGACCCGTTCTTTGAGTCCTATGTACCACTAGTACGTCCGCGATGCGAGACGGCGAGATTTAAGGTAAGAGCACGGAGAGCACGATGGGGACGAAGGCGGGCGTCGTACGTTACGGCTGGGAACGAAAACGGAAACGGGGAATCGAAAGATCCCGGGCGTGGGGTTGGCTGAGAGGCTCCTAGGACGAAATATGGTACGGAGGAGGCGAATTGAACGGCGTATGATTGGTCCCGGTCAGGCGTCAAATACAAGGCAACAATGGTAAACAAAGCCGCGGAAGTACGGACCGTTCTCTGCCAGTGAATGTCCATCATGATCAGCTTACTCACCGAGAAGTTACTCAAAATAAGTGACCAGCTGGCCGCCCACGTTCTATATATTGACTCATCTGTCGCAATCCGGGCAGTATATGAGACCATCCGTCCATGTGCCCGTAAATACACGACCGAGAAAACTCGTCTCTCCCCTCTCCCCTCGCTCAGGGCTCAACAACCATGTCTTCTACCACCCAAACCACGACCCAGACCGAAGCGACTCTGACTCTGCGCGCAGATGGCTCGAAAGGAGATGAGTACAAATATTCACACCTCCTTCCGTACTTCTCCAAGGACACCTACCCCCCACTCTCCCCCTTTCAACACGTCGACCCCGCACTACGTGCGCTCGAGCACCCTGACCCCCGCTCGTTTTTGAACAGCGCGATAAGTGTTGTCGAGCTGACCCCAAACTTGGGTACCGAGGTGCGGGGTGTGAGCCTCAAGGACCTCGATAGCAACGGGAGGGATCAGCTCGCGTTGGAGGTAAATAATTTATTGTACAGTGATCACAGTGCCGCATTGACATGCGTCGAACGACAGGTCGCTAGACGCGGATTGATGGTCTTCAGGGACCAGTCAGACTTCATCGACCAGGGACCAGAAGCGTATCTAGCATGGGGCCGTCATTTCGGAAGGTTCGTCAGACTTGGTTCTCCTTTCTCATGTTACCCACCTCATGATGTCTATTGGGCAGATTGCACATTCACCCTACTTCAGGCCATCCGAAGGACTACCCGCAGGTCCATTTGGTATACAAGTCAGTTCTCCCACGACCGATACTCTCATTCCGTCTGAACGTCAACTCTTTTTTTCCCCAGAGATGCTAAGTCGACCTTCAACTATGAGATCGACGACAGCATCACGAGCACCGTCTGGCACTCGGACGTGTCGTATGAACTCCAGCCCCCAGGGCTCACGACCTTATTCCTGCTGTCCCAGCCAGAGACGGGCGGCGACACGCTGTTCACGTCCCAGATCTCCGTGCTGAAGAAGTTGTCCCAACCGTTCGTCGCGTTCCTGCGGACCCTGAGCGCGGTGCATTCGGGAGTCGGGCAGGCCGAATTCTCTAGGTCGGGGAAGCGTGGGGGCGTGGTCAGACGGGAACCGGTGGAACATGTGCACCCGGTAGTGAGGCGTCATCCGGTGACGGGCGAGGAGGCGCTGTACGTGAACAAGCAGTTCACGAAACGGATCCTCGGTCTGAAACGCGAAGAGTCTGGTGAGTGGACGAAAGCTGTGATTGATGTTAACGGGGATATTAAACATCTTTATACTGTAGAAACCATACTCAAGTTCCTGTACGATCACGTGGAGAGGAGTGCGGATCTGCAGGCAAGGGTCAAGTGGGCGCCTGGCACGGTGGTGTTGTGGGACAACCGTGTGACTGCGCACGTAAGTGGTCTAGTTCTCTCCATGTGCCAGAGGGGTGAGGTTTTGCTCAACTGATGCACCGACTGTGATAGTCTGTTATCGTCGACTACGGGAATTCGAAGGAGCGTCGACATGGCGCTCGCATCACACCTCAAGCGGAGCGACCCGTCCCGGCTTGGGATGGATTAGTACTTCCAAACTAGTTACTGTGACAAGGGTAGAATATGAAGATACATGTGCAGGATGTTGAATTGTGGCATTTGATGGTTCTGATGAAATATTGTGGCCAGTCAGGGGGAACTCAGTGATCCTGACCGTATATTCAAATGCCGATTTTCAAATATTGTTTTTGCCGAGCGTGCTGATTCAGAGTTCGATCGACCCACGTAAGATACCTTACGACCGAACGTGCCACCGTCGGAAGCAAAGTACAGGATGGTTTGACTTTTGATGTTTGGCGATGCTACTACGCTGACCCATTCGAGTCCGACACAATCCTCGTATAAAAAGGTATCGACACTCCTGTTCCAATGATGGCCCCTTTTCAACTTGGGCAACGAAACGCGCTCGAAGAATCTGACCTCGCCGCTACTTTTGTGAATTTGACGTTTTTGCTGCTGGGAATTTATGGGTGCGTATCTTCCTTTAAGGTATTCTCGATTGAATAGTCCTTCAGGTGGGAATACTTTCAATCGTTTGGCGTGGAATATGCTGTTTTACGTGGACGTCTACCTTTCCGTTGGCCACTTGTAAGCAGGCATCATTGTTCTGTATCAGTGGTCACTGACACGCTCTCTCCTGGAGCTCCCATACCTGACTGGACGGATATGTCTTCTGTGTACTCTCCTCTTACTGTGAGTCCGGCTGACGGTCAAGTTGCGTACTTGCTCCATTTCAAAGGCTTGCAGTTCGATTCAGATGGGTCATTTGCCGGACTCTTTTGCTTGTCAACGTCAGTGCCCCGTCACATATTTTATTTCTGTTGTTTCACCCGTGCTCATCTTCTGTCTGATCCAGCCGGAATCACTTGTGTATCAGTAAGCCTACACATCTCTGCCCGCCTCGTGATCAAAACAGTCACAACTGCTCTATCTTAGGTGTTGGCACAGATCGCTATTGGAGCTTCCTCGACGAACCTCATGATTCGCACGTGAGTCCGGGGTGATGCTGCAATCTCTGCGTCTTGCTTACAAACGAGGAACATAGATGGGTGATCTGGAAGAACTGTCGTGTAGTGCACCTTTTGTTGGCGCTGGTGACGCTGGCACACTGGACTCTGCTGACGATAAGTATGAACTGTTTGGAGCCTTCATTCGCATCCACACGCCGTAACCCACCGAATTATGTAGATACAACGAACATCCGATCGTACAGGTTAAACGGGGTTTGCGTTGTCAATATTTTGCGTCCGGGTGTGAGTGCGGGCGTCTACTTGTATAGTGAGTCGTGTGATTTCGTTCAAACAGTCTCGGGCTTGTTCTTCAACTGACCCATTTCCGCAAGCCACGTGCTACGATTTCCTCGTGCTCGTCTTGTCCATCGAGAAGCTGTCGAGACAGCAGTCGACTTCGCCTCTGAAGAACCGTCTGTACACGCAAGGAATAATGTACTTCGTCGTGGCGGCTGTGGCCAACGTGTTCCCGACGGTGCGAACTTTTGTTTTGCGCGGTCTTCACTCCCCTATCTTGTATTCATCGATGTTCGCTATACAGGTCTTTACTTTCATTGGTCCCATCGGTATGATACTTTTTTCGTAGATGCTTCCCATCACTTTCTTACTTTTGCGTTAGAGATGGTTGGTATAACTGCCAACTTTGGTGAGTCGCTGGGGATGTGCGTTACACGACTTGACTGACAACTGGGACGTGCTTGCTAGCCATGACTGCAAGGTATCACATGGGTTCTATCAGAGAGAGAGGGCTGCTGACTGACTTTGGGCGGATTTATTTCAGTATGATCGTGTCGTGCAGAGCGGTCAGGTCGCTTCTTGGCATACATACGTCGCAGCAAAGGTATGCATGTCGACGTCGCAATCAAACGAGCATATGACTCATACGACTCGCCGTGTGCGATGCAACAGCGACGCTCTCGAAAGGGAGGTATGTGTCGAGTTGGACGTGACCTTGACGACTCGACTGTCGAACGAGATGTCGAGCACCGTTGTGCCAGTGTGCACCTGAGGTCAGCCGAGGGCCGGCGGAAGTTGTAATACTATAGACTCGGACAAGTAGTGCACCCTTCGCTTCTGGGATGTTCCTGGACCCTACGGGTCCAGGTCTTTCAAAGTATTAATCGTGGGAATGTCAAGGTCTACGCGGATTTCACAGATACCTGCATCCGACTCATCAGGATCGTATATTTAGAAGTCACTGAGGCTTCTCACAGGTTTGTTTGCAGGATTCTTGTCCTTAGCGACGAAGGTGGGTTTTGTTCCACCTGGTTTCTCATCACCCCTCATGTCATCACCTACTACGTCTCAACCAGCGATTGCTGGTTCTGTTCGTTCTTTGGTCGTGGAGGGCATACCCGTTCGTGCTTCCGATCCCTGCCCCGGTTCGGCACCTACCCCCAGTTCGGCGTCACAAATTCATAGGGAATGTCACACAGCTGGATTCAGACTCCGTCCATTCTGACGTACGGCAAACAACTTATTGATTTCAAGTCAAGTGTTGATAATCGGAAAATTTTACAGTGGGCTGTAGTCTGTAGATAACTAATTTGTGCAGACCACAATTGATGCGGTTGCTGAGCGTCTGGAGGGTTACCTGCATTGCCACATCACGCTTGACAACCTTCGAATTATGAAAGATTGCTCACCTCGTGAGGAGCTGCAGCAGCATTGACGGTCTTGTAAGTGCCATCATGGAGGCCCTTGAACGACTGCCAGGGTCCCTCGCTGTCCAGGATCGACGGCCCGCCATTGCCAGCGACGCGCCCTGCGACACTTGAATGATCGCGTTGCGCACTCGGCAGAGCATGGTGCTTTAAACTCCGCTCCGGCAAGTACTTGTTGAGTGACGACTGGCGTGACAGAGGTTGACTGCACGATCTCAACGACTACTGCATTATTTTTGCTAGTTCAACTTCGTACTAGTAGACGCAGGTATAGTTAAAATAACATATGTACCATAAAATAACAAAAGTGTTGTGTATATTGTGGTGTGGGTGCCAAACTGGGGTAAGCCCGGTAAGGTATGGTTTCTCGTGCAGTGAAACAGGAAGCTCCGTAATATTCAACCGATTTACGTTCCTAGATGCTAACCACAATGAGACCGTCTGTTAAACGCGCAGTCCGTGGGTAATTTATCAGAGTGGGCTTAAAAGCAGGCCAGGGTGATGGTTCGTAGTTCCATAACTCTCTCCTTCCTTCTGTCAACCAGTATTAACGATGTCAGGCGAAGATCAGCTCGAAGCTCTCCTCGAGATAATCAAGATGTCGGCCCACCAGGCAATCGCCGAGTACAAGAAGGATGGTAACGAAGTCCCTACCATAT